>PVIW01002151.1:0-89099 GCA_004026585.1 Noctilio leporinus
GTTCCTTCTTTCTTTCTGCTATATAGAATTCCATTGTGTAAATGTACCAAAGTTTTTGGATCCAATCATCCACTGATGGGCACTTAGGCTGTTTCCAGCACTTGGCTATTGTAAATAGTGCCGCTATGAACATAGGTGTGCATAGGTTCTTATGAATTGGTGTTTCAGGATTCTTTAGGTATAGTCCAAGTAGTGGAATTGCTAGATCAAAAGGCAGTTCCATTTTTAGTTTTTTAAGGAAACCCCATACTGTTTTTCACAGTGGCTGCAGCAGCCTGCATTCCCACCAGCAGTGTATAAGGGTTCCCTTTGCCCTGCATCCTTGTCAACACTTGTTGTTTGTTGATTTGCTGATGATTGCCATTCTGACAGGTGTGAGGTGGTATCTTATTGTGGTTTTAATTTGCATCTCTCTGATGACTGGTAACGTTGAGCATTCTTTCATATGCCTCTGGGCCCTTTGTATATCTAATGAGGCAGAATTTTGGCTCGAGTCCTATCCTACCATTTCAGCTCTGGGTTGATCAAGGGTTAGGACCCAAACTTTGTGCAGTTTAATGATGTTACAGGTAGAAGCAGATTTAGCCACATCCCCAATCATGGGTGGTGAAGAAACACCCCTTCTCTTGTCGTTACCTAGACACTGGAGTACAAGTCTTGTACTTGACCTTAATTGCTTAAGCACCAGCCATTGCCGGTTTCATGGAGCTTTCCAGCGAAGTCAGCTACTTTCCTGGGAGGCCAGCCTGCAGATAACCAGTGCTGGACAAGTCAACCCTTTCCTCTGAGCAGGCAACAACAGTGTGGAGGGCTTTATGAGTTTTGTAAGGCATTATCCTTATCCTAGAAAAGCTCGAAGATCCACAGAGTGAAAACAGGCAGCAATGAGATAGTTTCAGCATCAGTAAAGGATATTCACTGCAGAGAGGCAAAGATTAAAAGCACTCAGTTTCAAATTTAATAGTTACTTCATCTCAGATTAGCATGGTCTTCAGTGCCTGAAGAACCTAGTCTACTTTTATTATTCTCTGGATTTTGTTTAATATTTCTCCCTTAATATGAAAGACTTTTAAATTACCCTAAGTAACCCAATATATTTCAGTTGATATTTAATACATCTATTAATATAGTTACTACTGAAGGTTTGCTAAATGGCTCACGCCATGGGGTAGGCAAGGGAAAAAAACAATTCAAGGAATGTATATTCAAATATTATCCCTAATTCCTAGTACTTTTGGCCCTAAACTAATCACTTAATCTCCCAACATGCTGATTGCCTTATTTACAAAATGAGAAAAGTAGACTAGCTAACTCTTCAGAATGCTAGAATGTGAATAGAATGGTGAATATTTTTATTCAACCAACTCAAAATATGTAAATTACAACAGACAGCAAGCTAGAATATTTTCCAATATGTATCTTTGCCTGAGGAATTTTCTCTCCTCTCCTAAGCACCAAAGCAGACTCGTTTAATGTCTAAATCACACTTGTTTTCTGACAGCAATCCCTTCAAACAAGCATTAAAATCATGTGGCAAATTTGTGTTTATGTGATCCTCATTTCCACAATAAGGCCGTAAGCTTCTGAAGGTCAAGTGGCATGCCTAATGCTTCTCTGTAACCCTCTGGTACCCAATGCATTACTAAGATCAGGGTAGAAATTCCTTAGGAATTCGTTAAGTAATATCACCACTAGACAGCTAGAAGGATAGCACAACATGTTTCCCCACATTTAATTCTCACAGAGTTACATGACCAGGTAGGAAACCTCCAAGCCTTCAGCCTCTTGCTACTTGAGCCAACATATTGCTCCTTTATTTTAGATGGGTGGCTGACATCACAATCACAAACCTCTGCGCCAAGCATCAGGAGGTTAATAGAAACTGTTTTCAGAGAGAAAAGCATCCTGTTGTGCTTTGTCTACAAAATTTCCCAGCAGGCCTCAGGACCTCCTACTGGAGGAAGAGTTTAAAAGTAGGCCTCCATTTGCAAAACAATTATTGTATAACCATACTTTTTGCTACCCCCAGTGGTTTGATGAATGGACTGATAGAAGTGAACACTCCCTAAGTGAGTTTTACTTTGCTTCTCAGTTCTAAAAACACACTGTCCCTATAGATAATGAGGACAGAAGAAAATAGTTTCATTCCCTGTGGCCATTAGATTTTCAGTTCTTATTTCAACAATTAAATAAACCTCCTTGAGATAATGAACATTTTTCTAGTTAGAGGTGTAGACATGGCTGGCTCCCTACTTAGTCCACAGAATAGTCAATGTGGTAATGGGTTTTTTCCTATTAAAACAATACCAACTTTGCTAAATAGACTTCACTAATCATCCCTCCTGTGAACTTACGCACTTTTACCCGAAAAACTCTAAAGTGTTTTGAGATTCTTCCAATTTGTGTCTCCTAAAGACGCAACATGATAAGCATTAGATTGATTAGAATCTATGACTGGGAGACAGATGACAACAAAGCATGTCAAGCAAGAGGAGAGACATCCTGGAAAGTGGGAAGTCAAGACAACCCATCACTCATATTATCTCAGTCACCACACTCAAGGTTTCTGTCCTGTTCTGTTTTAATCAATTTGCTCAGTTTGTACCTTAGACCATTTACTCAATAGGCTAGGTCCTCCCTGGAGAAATAGCCTGAGTGGCCTTATTCTTTATAAAATCAGGAGCTTTCGATCTGTGTGGATAAACTACAGTTATATGATGCCTTCAGGTTTTAAGACCCACTCCAACTAATTTTCAATAACTTATCCAAAAGAACTGTTGTCTGCTTCATACACTCACTTAAGCCAAACCAGATTGCATGTTGTTTCCATCTTTGCTTTTCCTGTCTTGGAGGTAGCGGTGACGGCTAGGCTCTGCTGCCCTCTGCTGGCTGTTGGGGAACCAGCTCCTCTTGGAACAAAAATTAAAGGGTTACCCGCCTGTTGGGTTTTGGATTGCAATTAAAAGGAAGAAAAAAAGTCTATATGTGGTCTATATTGGAAATAAACATTAAAAACCAAAATTTAAAAATAAGGAGAAAAGAAAATCAAAATAAATAAGATTTATTCTTCCTTAAGCGTAAGTGGAAATCTGTAACCTGCATTTAATAACTAAATGTATTTCGCTGAAATACTTAAGTATTTGCAACAGCAATAGCGAGGAGCAATCTGCTGCTAGTTATTTGGCCTTGTTAACTTGTCTCACGTAGATTTAATCATTGTGAGCTAGAAGCCCACCATTTTGAAGCCCTCCATTCCAAACAACAGCAGCTAGGAAGTAGTTAGTTCCCCGAGCCCACCCCTAGCTGTCCCAGCCTCAGGCAACTATCAGAAGGCAACTGTCCAACCGCCAAACTGCTGGCTGTACAGGAGGGCAACTTAGCCTATTCTGTGCTGCTTACCTATTCCAACTCTCAGGAATCTTTAAAAAACCCACCCTGCCCTGACCCTTGCTGCTGGTGTCTGTCGAGACCCCAGCCTGCTGTGCGGCATAGTCAATCAACCACCTTATGCAGCATTTGGCTGCTGGCCTTCTCTATTTCTCCTGACAGCAACCCACACTATCCCCCTCTCCGCCAAACTTAACAATAATTAGATCAGCCAAAAGAACCAAAAAAGTCAAAGTAAAAATCTTTCCTCCCCCACACTGTAACACTAAATTATCTGATATAAACAAGGGACTAAATCTTAACATTTCTAAGAGCTTGGGCTCTCAAACTAGAGAAAAGTATTTTTATCATGTGCAGGCTAGAAAGGCAATTTCTTTGAAAAGCCCAATAGTTGGAACAGATTCTAAATGCACGGAAGCAGCCGTCTGTATGCTGTGTATATGAGCTCAGAAGTGTGACTGTAAAAACAAGAATGAGGTTCATGATCACCTTCCCTAAGAGAGGTTGATAAAGAAAGAGTACATAATTATCAGTGTCACCACCATGAATATAATTACAATCTGTTAAGTATAGCCTACAGATCAAATAGAAAAGTTACTGTTTTCCCTTTACAACACTAATCGGTAGTTATTATCACCTCCATTTGACAGATGAGAAATGTATGACTCAGAAAATGTAGGTTCTTTACCCTAGACTACACCCTAAGAATCAGAGCAGAGTTTCCAACCCAAAGCTGTCTCTGGAGTTCATGTTTTTCTTATTAATAGCTCTACATAATAAAAATGTTTTACCTTCACCAACACAACACATCAAATGTTGAAATTGATTAACACTTTAAAAAATACTTTTCTTCCTTTGCATGTGCACGTGCCTATATAAATCTTAAAGAGTCAACACATTCAAGGTCAAGTTTGATAATAAATGTTAATAATATTATGCCTGTGCACTTTACCAAATAGCTCTAATAAATATGAAAAGCCTTGTGTTGCCTTTGGAACAGAATGCCGTCTAAGCAACAGCCAGAGCTCCTGTCCAGTTCAGCAAGCCACTTGCTTCTGAGCACCTTTGATCCGAAAGGTCACATTTTGATGGTCGCTAGTTCCATGTAAACAGAAACCAGTCTTGAAGAGACTTCAAAATCCTGAATATGGATTCTCTTGCTAAAAAGGGACACTATTTAGAATTCCTTTGAAAATCTTTTCTGGAAAAGAGATTCAAAACAAACTTAACCCCATCATATACATGCATTCAAATTAAGTGCTTGCATTTTTCTTACAGTTAAGCAAGCATGCAACGTGGAGTAGACACTTCAGCTGGAGCCCAAATCTGCAAAAGCCCATGTTCTCAGACTTTTGGAGGGAAAAAAAAAAACCATAACACTATTTCTGAGTGACCTGTCAAGGAGAAAGAAATCAATTTATAATGAGTTAACTTGATGAGATCAGAACTTCTGGTGAGAAGTTACTATATCTGAAAGTAAGATTAAAAGCAAAGTGGGCTTTCTATTGCAGCTGGTCTTGGAAGGCATCTTTCAAGTTAACGATTTTTAACCTGTTTCATCTCATGGCACACATTAACTAATTGCTAAAATTCTGTGGCACACTAAAAATGTATGTATTTTTACCAATCTGACTTTAAAAATAGGTATAATTTTGATTCATTCACACTGGATGCTTATTGTGTCAGGTGTTGTCATTCTTTTACTTGACAATGTAAGGGAAAAGAGGTCCGTGTCCCTGACTAAATAGTCCGGTATTGAGTGTTTTAAAAATTGAGACACAAGCCCTGGCTGGTGGCACAGTGGACAAGGCACCAGCCTGCAAACCCAAAGGTTGCTGGTTCGATTCTCTAGCCAGGGTGCATAACTAGGTTGCAAGCCAGGTCTCTAGCCAGGTCCATAGCTGAAGGCAGGTGAAAGACAACCATACATTGATGCTTCTCTCCCTCTCTTCCTACCCCTATCTCTAAAAATAATAAATACAATCTTTAAAAAAAATTGAGGCACAATGGTTGAAAATCACTGCTCTAAGTGCATGCAATGTGCTCTTTGCTCTGGTAAGCTCTATGAAAAATTGATCTACAATGTAACTAATGAAGATACTTTGCTTCACCACCCTTTTGTCAGCATATAAAAGTTTATGTCAAGAAGGCTTTCAGAGGTAATCAATCCTAAGGGGAAAAAATGGGTCATAAAGAGAATACTTCATTAGGCTTTAAATTCACTGTTTTCTAACATTGTCATATCATCACAGGTAATATTTCCCCACCCAGTTTTATAGTAATTGATTTTTAATAACAAAACAACTATGATTAAATCAATCCATCATACAAAATTGTGCTTTACTATTTGTTCCATCACAGTTTAACCTACTTTACCCAACACCCATGACCTGTAATTAACCAAAGTTTTTCTATGTCCCCAATACCTTCAGATAAAAAAGGTTATCCTTTGCTTATTATTCACATTTAAAAAGTTATTTCTAAGCCATAAATCATGTTGAGGGAGAAAATGATGGCTGAAATGTATCTTTTTGTAAGATACACAGTGATGACAGTAACTCTCGCCTACAGTATAGAAGAGCTGCTTCAGAAAATGTAAGACGTAAATAGAAATAACCTCTAACCTTATGAATGCTAACTTTTTTTCAGTGCCTATTATATTTTCAGACAGACTCTTTGATAAGCACTACAGATCAACAGATATACTCCCCACAAGAGGGTACTAGGAAGAACAAAATTATGTAAGGTGTTTTAAGTCACTTAGCTAATAATGGACAGTACCAGGTCTTGAGCACGGTATTGGTAACTTCAGAGTTTAATCATTCTGTTCTTCTACAACTATTATAAATTTTCTCTTGTGCTGTATATTCTCAGGGGATGGAATAGTGTTTTATGTAGAATAAATAGTGTGTGTGTGTGTGTGTGTGAGTGAGTGAGAGAGAGAGAGAGAGAGATCAAGGATTTCCATAGTTCATTCTATATAAAATTCAAATTTACCATAGTATAATTCAGTATTTTTAATTTCAACTTTTCTAATTTGCCAATCTAACTTTGAAAGATAACTGTAGTGACAGAGAGAAAGATTTAAATTCATCTATAAAGGGTTGTAATTTATTCAAGCTAGTTAAGGAGCAAACAACAGAAACCTACTTCAAACTGGCTTAAGGAAAAAAGGAAATACATTACTGTGTATATAACTAAACCATGGCAATGACAAAACTGAATTAGAGAAGACAACCAAATATTTACTCTGTAAGAGTTTCCTCTCACCATCTGTGACCTCATTTCTCTTGCTGAAACTATCTTTCTGATGGGGTAGGATTGAGCCTTTGAGCCTCTGTGCTCCAAAGCTGACATGTTTGTAACAAGAGAGAAATAAGGCCTTTGGCATTAAATCTAAGTTTAAAAATCCTATGGAGACCAGCCCCATTGGTTCAGTTGGATCCCATGCCCACCCAGGTGGCAGAGTGATGTGATCAGGTTAGGTTTGTGTCAACGCTCACTGTTCTGGCAAAGGAGGCAAACAGGCTGCAGTGACAAACAATACGTTTGCTTACTTAGTTTTTGCCTAAAAAATTGTATAAATCACTTGCTATGACCTTAATTGCCCTATCATTTCTACTTAGATTTAGTTCCAAACTATCCTTGCATCTCTTCTATACTACTTCTTGAAGTATTAAGAATTAAGTAAATAATAAATACAATTTTAATGTGGACTGACTTTTCAGTTTACCCCTAGGAATAATAACATTCCTTCTATTAAAAATGTCTAATATAAACAGCCTAAGTGCCCATCAGTGGATGATTGGATCAAAAAATTTTGGTACATTTACACAATAGAATGCTACACAGAACAGAAAGAAAGAAGGAACTCCTACCCTTTGCAACAACATGGATGGAATTGGAAAGTATTATGCTTAGTGAAATAAGCCAGTCAGTGAAGGACAAATACCATATGATCTCACCAATTACAGGACAATAATGAACAAAACAAACAACAAGCAAAACAGAACCAGATACATGAATACAGTGAATAGATCTTCAGTGGGCAGGGGTGGGAGGAAGAGGCAAAGAAGGGGAACAGTTTAGTCAAGAAACTAGTATGGAAGAACCATGGACATGGACAACAAATGGGATTGACTTTGTGGGGGAATGGGTGGGTGGAGAAGGGGACACATGTAATACAACAACAATAAAATTAAATTTAAAAAATATCTAATATATTTGATTTATAAGATTAAATTTATAAGAAATGTATTTACAGAAGAAATCTTTTATCTCTATTTAGGATCTACATAGCATAGTATTTTGATGTTGGTTTTAAAGAGAAGAGGGAGAGGAAGGATTTCCCACTAAGGATTTCATAGTGGAAGATGTGGGCTATTGGCCCAATAATTTGATATGACAACAAATATGAGGTTTCCACAATAAATAACAAATGTCAACTACTTCATGTGATTTAGACTGTTTCTTTACTAACGCTAAAATTCTTCAATGTTTTCAACTTACTTATTTTGATAGCAAGTTAAATCTCTGTACAGCTAACAATTACCATTGATTTAAACCATTCTGATGGCTGGCATAACAAACAACTCTTACTGTGTGATCATGGCATAATTGAATCTGTTTGGGTGAATTCTTTACGTCAAATGATGATCCACTTTCACAATAGGGTAATTTATAGTGACTGCACAGTCAAGACATTTTTAATATTTTACATGAAAAATTACACAAAATAAGGTGCAAGACCAGAGCTATTACTCTTGAAATCTGCAAAGAGATGGTGGCTATAAAAAAAGGTCTCAGTTGCAAGCAGAGAGATTGTAAAGAGAAAATTTCTGAGGAGCATCTCTTTGTATTGGGTTGGCCAGAAAGTATGTTTATATATTTTTTCACAAGATGGCTCTAGTACTGATTAGTTGTCTTTAACTTCGCTCAAAACATTTTTTGTTAGATTGTATTGTGACAGCTATCATACCAATGTGCATTAAAAAAAAAAAAAAAAAAAAAACATCAAAATTGGTGAATTTTTGTACAGCCACTATAATATTGAAGACAGAAGAAAATACACAATATTTTCTTCATATTATGATTTGTTATTTCAAGAAGGATAAAAACCCAACTGATGTGCAAAAGATGTTTGCAGGGTATGAAGGTGCTGTAACTAATCAAACATGTCAAAATTGGTTTGCAAAGTTTCTTGATATTTTTGACATTTTGGCCAAATAATCCTTTGCTGCGGGCTATCTTATGCAATGGAAGATGGTCAACAACACCCCTGGCTTCCACCCACTACAATCCAAAAGCAGGAAACAGATGACAAACTCAAAATATCCAAATCAATCAAGTTATTGGTGAAAATGAAAAATATGCCTTTTATCTTACATAAAAAAAAAAAAACTAAACAGACTTTTTGGCCAACCCAATGGAAAGTAGTGATGTGAGCCCCTCTTCATCCTCAGATGTGGAGTAAAGAAAACTGTTGGCTAGCCATAGACTTCGTTGGTTGGGGCTTCAGTAAGATTATAGAGACAGCCTCTGGTGTTTCCAGACATAGGAAATTGTAGTATGAAGAAAAACCATTGTACTCGGCTGAGCCTGAACTCAGAATTTATCAGAGTCAAGAGTGCAGAGATGCTCCCATGGAAGAGACATGGACAAGAAGGGCAAGGGTGCTTAATCCTGGTTCAAGAAGACAGGGATGGGACCCCAACAAAGAGAGTTTGTTGAAAGTGGGCAGTCAGGAAGCTAGAGCCAGTCCACACTCAAGATGTGGGAGTTGTGTACAGAGAAGCCTAACAGGGAACCTTTGAGAAGAGCCAAGTGACCTGCAAAAAAAAAGAATTGGCTCTAATCTTATGCCAGACACAGGAAGCCAAAGCCTCTGAATCTGTTGTTAAAAGTCAGCAGTCATCAAGTGGTTAGTGTCGATCCATCTAAACATAGGTACTGGACAACTTGGTTAGCTGGGAAATGAATCATACAGTGGGCTTGACTTTAAAAGATTATAAACAAATGCTAAATTTCTGCTGTTGTTGAAATGGGCACTAGAAACTAGAATGTGTGGTGCAAATTCTAATTTGTGTTCAGGGAATTTACTTCAGCTAAAGAGTCAGGTTTCCTGAAAGGATGTGATAGAATACGATGGCTGTATTTTTCTAATCTATGGGTAGACCCCTTAGATTTATACTCCAGACTACTAGTATGTAGGGTTTTAGTTTAATAATTTTATTTCTTTTTATCAGACTGAATTATTTCAAAATGTAAGAAAACTTGAACTCTTATATCCAAAAATCTGTCTCATTTTGCTCTGCAAGGCTCTCTTTGAGTCTGTCTCCATGCAGAAAATTAGGACAGCTGAACAAATCATCCCTTTGTAAAGACCAAGCCAAGTATGCCTGGTACTCTGGCCTTTCTAGGGAGATACCTGAGCTGTCTTGCCAGGGTTCCATCAAAGAACAAAGCCTCACTGTCTTAGGCATCCATTACATGTAATAAATTACCATCTCTCCTCTAAATCTAAAATAGTATTAGGCATGTACAACCTCAGAGAGAAGTGAGAAAAAGTCACTCAAGCACTTTTTGTATTTGGTTAGGATGAGAAACCCAGATGGAAAAATACAAATCTCTGCCATATGATGGGTATCCCAAGATGTCTTTTTCTCTTGGCCAAGAAAATTGTTTGAACAATCTTATTTCTTTCTATCATTATCTGTCTATCCTCTGGCTTCCACAGCATTTCATGCTGTTTACATTATGTTAAACTAGCTAACTGTATATCTCCGGCTAGATCATAAATTCTGTTTGGATAATTACTGCTTCTTAATTCTTCAATAACTAGCAAAGAAGCCATCAGTGTTGGCTAAAAACAATAAACTAAAATAAAAAAGGTAGTTCACTTTGATTTTCTCAAACTTGTGTTTTAGAATGCCAAAAAAAAAAAAAAAAAATGACAATAAGGATGATGCTTGTCCCCCCTCAGACTTGTAAGTTTTTTCTGCTTGCTTACACAAATGTGGTCTATCACAGAGAAACTAGTACCATCAACAGAAAGGAGATTTAGCCTAGCTGACAGAAGGAACAGTATGCGTTCCATAGAAATGCCTAAGTGCTGAGGTAAAATATGAGTCGACATTTGCAGATCCATTTTTACAAAACATAGGTGTTTATAAAATTATAACTCTTCGGTACCTTCACTTGGGTTAAATCTCATGTGAGAAGTGAGTGAGAAGGATGGAAACAGCAGGGCTTGACTGCTGATAATTAGGCACTTTGGATGAAAAGGTGCAGCAGAGAAAATCTCCGACATCTGCTTTATGTCCCTAAGCCATCTAGCACCATCAGTAGGTATGATAGCATTGCTAGACAGAGTTAGGGAGACAAGCATCTTATTGGATTGACTTCATTTTTTCTTTTTCTCTTAATAAAATAAAACTCATGTGACTTCAGTGTAACTGAAAAACAGGATTCAATATGCATGTCACTGAGGCAACCAGGTGATAGAGGAAAGAGAAAATTCAATTCTAAGATTAACTTAGCCACCCCAAAGCTGTGCCAATTTGAACAAAATATTGTTTGCCTCTCCTGAGACTGACTTTCCCCTTCAGTCAGATAAGTAGCTTTATGAGGTAACCTTTTTCTCTTTTCTCTTACACTAAGAATTCTATAATCGGAAGAAATTCTATGGTACTCTCCAAAAAATCCACTTAAATTGTCCCACGTTTTAAAGACAACGTGTATTTACAGCAAACTCAAACATCATTTGATTTATGAGAGGGAAAAGAGAGCCGAATAGTGCCTGTCTCGGCAGTCTGTCTCCCGTATAAAAGCAGTCCTGACAAGCACATTGTATAAACTCGCTAATACACCTGCATCCCACGGGAGTGCACTTGCAGTCTGAGAAGAAAGAAAATATTGCACATGGTATGTGATGAACCACCTACACTGGTTTATACATTGAATACAGAAAAAGACCTTGGCAACAGTATGATTATGCTGAAATGCATGATGACATCACAAGTCAGTACTCATGAGAGACATAGGTGTGAGGTTCTTGTTTGGAGAAATAAACATATAAAAAGCATCAAAATGGATACATGATAGGGCAAAGCATAAGTATACTTTAAATAAATAAAATGTGTATGTCAGAGAAATGTATATATTATGCATAATATGACATATTATTTATATATGAACTATAATATATACATAGGATTTTATAGGGTATGTGCATTGATATGGCATATATGAGATGAGAAATATATGTTAATTTTATAGTATTATATGTAATTAAACCTATATATATTTGTGTGACTAAGTATAAATGATATGTAACACATACCTCAACATGTAATATAAATTTTTTAGTTCAATTTTATTTGATTGAAAAGTAAACTTTTCTCCTATGTTTCTCCTATCAGAAAACCCAAGAAATAGAGACATAAGCTCACAGAATGAATTCTCTATCCTTTTATTTATATTGAGGGTTGTTATATAACCTAGAAGGGAAAAGCAACTTTCTCCTAGGAAGAAAGCTAATTTCTAAACAAGTAAAGCTGCACTGCAAATACTATTTATTATATGATGATCCAAATATCCTCAAAATATTAATGTGGGATGGCTTTTCAGTTTACCTTAAAAATAATGACAATACTCCTGCTATTAAAAAAATTATTCTAGTATATTTGATTTATAAGATTACGTTTATAAAAATGTGCATTTACACATGGTTTCAGGAGAAAGCTTACATTTATATTTAGGATCTATATAGCATAATAATTTACAGATAAATAAATAATCATTTTAAATTCTTGATTCTTTCTCTACTTTTTATTTATCTTCTTCTCTGACTTGATTTCTTGAGTTTAGCAATTATAGGTATTCTTTTGCTTCCCTCATTCATTCATTCATTCATTTCTTCATTTGTTTATTCTATCATTCATTTATTCAATACTGAGCACTGATCATACCAAGATACTGGTAAAGAAGGAGAAGGGGCAGATGGGGGACAAAGAGGAAGAGGAACAAGAAGAGGAAGTGGAGTGAGAGGACACTGCTATCCTGCTAGAACTTGCAGCAATCCCTAATCACCCTCTCTCTTTCTTTCCTGTGTTAGCTTTCTCCAATCTTATACCTTTGTTTTCTATGAGGATTATTTCTAAGATTACCTCCCTAGTCTTGAAGGTTCTCTGAGCTTTGGCCAACATTTCTCAATGTCCAAATGATTTCCACTGAATGGCCCCATTAACCTCTTAAATTTGCTCATGCTGAAACACCATCGCCTTTTCTTCCCCTTCTCTCCCTGTCCCTTCTGCTGCCACTGGCACCAGTCTGCCTCTTATCCAGGCTCCAAATCTAAGATTTGTCAATGGTTTTCTCTCATTCCTGGTATGACTAGTTGCCCACATAATACCCATTGCACTCCTACAGTATAGCATATTAGTTTTTCTTCTTCCGCTTCCATTCCCCTAAACTTAAACCTTTATTTCTCTTATCTAGGTTATTTGTGTATCTTGATAACCGATTTTCTCGCCTCTTAGCTCTCCACATTGATCCAGTTGACAACTTGCCAGATACTTTCCCCAGAATATTAGCTTAATGTTTTGGTAAATTGTATTACTTTGCTTCTGAAATCTTAGTCCCCTAGCTTAGAGGAATATGTGATGATTAAAATTAGATAATGCATGCAAAGTGTTTAGTAGGGTGCCTGCCACATGGTAAGTATTCCATTATAATGAACTATTTTCATATGTCATTGCCTGCAAAATGTGTCAGATTATTCAGCTTTCCACTTAGTCATTCTTCTTTAATGCCCGTATTGCACAATAATTAAGAGCTCTGTAGCTAGACCGCCTAGATTCCAATCCTGTGAATTCTGACTGTTACTCTTGAGTAAATTGCCTAACCTCTTTGTGCCTCCATATCCTGATCTACATAATTGTGATGTTAATGTTAGTATCTACTTCTGAGTGTTATTGTGATTATTAAATAATTGATGCATACAAAGCAAGTATAGGGCTTATGTTAAATATTCAATTAACCTTAATATTATTAAGAGTCTTTCAGAGTCTCCCATAATCTTTCTCCAGTTTACCCATTGAGCCTTGCCTGTTTATAAAACTCTATGTTTCATCCCATCAGAGCTGACTTTGATTTCTTGGATATATCCTATTGTGTTTTTCTGTTGGTGTGTTCGAGATCTTCACTTATGCTGTCTTTGGTCCTGTCCCTTCTAGATGAAAGTTCCTAAAAAAATCACATCTTTTCCATATTTATATGTCTAAAGTATCTTTCACATAGAAATAATTTAATAAGTATTTGTAGAAAAATATATCACTATTATCATACCCTCAAGTATTTCAGTGAACCACTCTGTTAATTTATGGTGCCTCTAAACAAATGAATCTTGAATTTATTTATATATGGTAATAATCAGATTCAGAGAAAAATATATAGTATAATCAATCACTTGCTCTATTTTGAACAATTTATTTGTCATTTGTTTATAAATAAATGATTGCATTTATTCATGAATCAGGTAAATAATTTACTACTCACAAAACAGCTTCAGATTGGGTTAATGTTTACTTGAATTTTTCTTATAGAATTTCAATCTTTTGTTTTGTTTTGTTTTGGCCTATGAGACTCATCAAACCTGCTTTTTAAGTTGAGTAAATCAATTTATAAGCAGCAGAGGTGGTCTGGTTTTGGTTTCAATTGTTTTTGTGTGTGTATATTTTTTTCATTTTTTCAATTTTATGTAATTTTTATCATTTAAAATGCTATGGTAAAGAAAGTCATCTTTAACCTTTAGCATACTTGGTTATATTCAAGTCCTAATGCTGACATAACAAAGTATCACTAACTGCACAGTTTAATAAAACAAATGTATTATCTCATACTTCTTGAAGTTCAAAGTCCAAAATTTAACATGTGGGCAGTAAAGGAGATCGAAGTTCTGCCAATGAAAATGTGCTTTTTGAGATATTGAATTTAAGCTGGTTTTTAAAAAGCAAAAGACAACCTTTAACCTCCCCTTTCCTACCTAAAGGGATTCAGAACAGAAGAACTGCTTAATGTAAGGCAGCCTCACTTTAGCATATTCACCTTAGCTTGTATGAACTGAAAGTGGCAGACAGGAAGACATCCAGGAAAGCCTGTTTGCTGAATTTACTGCTGGGTCCTACTGTTTCTGGGTTGCTCAGCAACAATTTGTTTACCATATGCTTGCCCTCTCTTCTACTTGTGAATTACCAACTTTCCCCCTGTAATGCCAGGTCCCTGCCACCTTCTCCTTTGTCCAGAATAGCGTGTAAACCTCAGCTAGCCAATGAGTCTTGGGTCCCCTATCTTATGACATCCTGTACATCTGTAATAAACTTTGGCATGTACATCTGTAATAAACTTTGTACATTTTCTCTTGTTAATTTGTCTCTGTTAATGTGATTACTGGCCTAGCTAGAACTCAGAGGTAGGAGAAAAGTTATTATTTGTGACCCCACAAGAGAGCCACACTTTCTCTAAAACCTGTAGGAAAAAAAAGGGAAAACTTTCCTTGTCTTTTCCTATCTTCTAGTGATGCCAGTCAACTCTTGATTTTGGCTTGATGCTGCATCACCCCCAACTCTGCCTCTGGTATCACACTGTGTTTTCCTACGTGTCTGAGTCTTCACATGGTGCTTTGTTCCTCTTTTTCTTTTTCCTTTAAATAGTTTTAAATTTTAGTAGACATACAATATTATATATGTTTCAAGTATACTACCAAGTGATTATAGACATTATACAACTTACTAAGTAATCACCCTGATAAATCTAGTGCCCATCTGACACTATAATAGTTATTACAATATTATTGACTATATTCCCTATACTGTACTTCATATCCTCATGACTGTTCTGTTACCACCAATTCATACTTTTTTTTTTTTTTTTTTTTTTGAGATTTTATTTATTTACTTTTAGAGTGAGGGGAAGGGAATGAGAAAGACAGGGACAGAAACATGCAAGAGATACATCAAATGGTTGCCTTATCACATGCCCCAAACTGAGGAAGTGGCCCACAACCCAGGCATGTACCCTGACTGGGAATGAAATCACTAACCTGTTGATTCACAGGCTGGTGGTGTTCAAGTCACTGAGCCACACCAGCCAGGGCCCAATTTGTACTTCTGAATGCTTTTACCTTTTTCAGGCCCCTTCTATTAATATGTTCTCTGTATTTATTAGTTTATTTTTGTTCTGCTTATTTATTTTTTAGATTCCACATATAAATGAAACATATGGCATTTGTCTTCCTCTGCCTGACCTATTTAACTCAGCACAACCATGTTATTACAGATGGCAAGATTAGGACCAACCATGTTATTACAGATGGCAAGATTTCACTTTTTAAAAAGATTTTATTTATTATTTTTAGAGAGAGGAAAAGGAAGGGAGGCAGAGAGGGAGAGAAACATCAATGTATGGTTGCCTTTCACCTGCCTGCAGCTACAGACCTGGCTTGCAACCTGGTTATGTGCTCTGACTGGGAATTGAACCAGCAACCTTTGAGTTCGCAGGCTGGCACCTATCCAGTGAGCCACCAGCCAGGACCTTTACTCTTTTTTATGTCTAAGTCATATTCCATTATATATATGCACCCTTTCTTTTTCATCTGTTCACCTATCGATGGACACTTAGTTTACCTCTGTAACTTGGATACTATAAATGATGCTGCAAAAAACATATGGACATTTATGTCATTCCAATTTAGTATTTTGGGTTTCTTTGAATAAATAGCCAGAAGGTGAAATTGCTGTGTCTTTTGCTATATAAGTTTTTAAAGTCCATTTTGTCTAGTATAAGTATTGCTATCCCAGATTTTGTTTGTTGGTTGGTTTCCATATTCATTAAATATCTTTTTCAATCCCTTTGCTTTCAGTCTGTGTATGTCTTTCAATCTGAAGTGAGTCTCTGTGAACAGCATATCCTGGTTCTTGTTTAGTTATCCAGTCAGCCTCCATATGTCTTTTGATTGGAACATTTAACCATTTGCATATAATTATTGGTACATATATATTTATTGCTTTTTTATTATTTATAGTTTGGTTTCCTGGTTTTTTGTTTTTTTTTTTTTCATTCTTTTTACAGAAGACCCTTTAATATTTCTGTAATACTGGTTTGGTGGTGATAAACTCCTTTAGCTTTTTCATCTGGAAAGCTCTTTATCTGTTCTTTGACTTTAAATGATATAGCTTTGCTGGGCAAAGTGATCTTGGTTGTAGGTCTTTGCTTTTCATCAATTTGAATATTCCTTGCCAATCTATTCAGCCTGACGTTTCTGTTGAGAAATCAGCTGATAGTCTATGGGAACTCCCTTGAAGGTAAGTAACCACTTTTCTCTTGCTTCTTTTAAGATTCTCTCTTTGTCTGAAAGCATTGCCATTTTAATTATAGTGTATCTTAATGTGGACCTCTTTGGATTTATCTTGTTTGACACTTGCTGCACTTACCGGATTTGTATATCTATTTCCTTCACTGGGTTAGGGTAGTTTCCCATCACTATTCTTTCCACATAGGTCTTCAATTTCTTGTTCTTTCTCTTCTTCCAGCATCCCTGTGATGTTCACGTTAGTATGCCTGAAATTGTCCTAGAGGTTCCTTATACTATCCTCATTTCTTGGAATTTTATTTTCTTTAAGCTGTTCTGATTGGGTGTTTTCTGCTTTCTTATCTCAAATCTCTGATTTAACCCTTGGCTTCATCTACTCCACTATTGATTCCCTATAATGTATTCTTCATTTCAGTTAATGTATTCATTTCTGACTAGTTAATTTTTATATTCCCTATCTCTCTGTTGAAGTTCTCACTGAATTCATCTATTTTTCCCCTAAGTTCACTGAGCATCCTTATAACCAGTATTTTGAAATCTGCATATGGTAGATTGCTTATCTTCATTTTGTTTAGGTATTTTCTTTCCCCATTCTTTCATTTGGGGAATGTTTCTTTGTCTCATTTTGGCTGCCTCCCTGTGTTTGTTTCTACATATAGGTAGAGCTTCTATATCTTTCAGTCTTAGTGGAGTGACCTCATGTAGCAGGTATCCTGTAACGTCCATTGGCATAGCCTCCCCAGTTACCTGAGCTGGGCACTTTAGGTGCACCCTGTGTGGGCTATGTATACCCTTTTCTTATAGTTCAGCCTTGACTGCTGTTGGTTCCTCAATGGGAGAAATTTACCTCCCCAGCCTGATTAGCTATGAGGATTGGCTATAACCACAATGGAGAATAAACTCTGTAGGGGCCAAATGTACACAGCAGGACTTACTTCATCAGGGCCCTCTGCCCACTGAGTTTTCCCCTTTAGAGTGTCACATGTAGAGGTGGTTGAATGGTGTGTCAACAGGATCTGAAATTGTTCACCAGGTATGTTGGCACTGAGGCCTCCTGAGAGAGACAGAGCAGGATAAACCACCAACTGTGTCTCAGAACCACTCCACATGAGCTACAAAATAATATGAAGATGCTGCTATTTGTGCCAGGCTTGGAGGTGTCCATAAAAGGCCAAGCTGAGAACCAAGGCTGGCTGCTGCTAGTGACAGAGCCTGAGGGCATGCTGAGGCCAGATGTTGCTTGAGAGATTTTAAGAAAAGTCCCATGATAAGCCAAGAGAGGTCATTTGTACGGAAAAGACACTGGAAATGAAATAGCTTGGGTGGGTCTGCAAGTTGGATGGGACACATGTCAGGGAATCATCAGAGAGGGGCTCACAGTGTTAGCCACATTGATGGAGACTCAGATATGATACCTCACTACTGGCTCTACATGTAAGGATCAAAAATGGAATAAGGGCCTCTGCCAGCACTTCTGTCATGGAGAAAGCTGCTCTTCCAGCCCTTATTTTGATGCCAAATAACTCGTTTCCTCCCTGTTTATTTCTTGTGCCTTTCAAGTTGCTGCCCCAGTGCTGGAGCTCTAAGCAAGTAAGTCTGATTAAGGCTATGTACAGGCCCTTTGAAAGGAATACCTGGAGACCTGAGTGGTATTGCTCAGTGTATTGAGCACCAGACTTTGGATCCAAGTGTCACTGGTTCGATTCCCAGTCAGGGCACATACCCAGGTTGCAGGCCAGGTCTCCAGCCTGGTCCGTGGCTAGAGGTAGGTGAAAGGCAACCATACATTTGATGTTTCTCTCCCTTTCTTTCTTCTTCCCTCCCCTTCTCTATTAAAATAATGAATAAAATCTTTTAAAATAACCTGAAAAGAAAAGGAACACCTGGATTTCCAGAAAATTCTTTCTTGCCCAGCCACAATCCCTGATGGTTTTTATAGCCAGAAGTTATAGACACTTACCTTCACAGCACTGAAACCCTGGGATGGGGAGCCTGGTGTGGGGATGGGACCCCTCACTCCTCAGTGGGGACCTCCACAGCTAAGATCCCTCTCCTGATTTTTAACAGCCACATACGGATATGGGACTAGCCTGTTCTACAGTTGTAATCCTTTTTACCAGTCCTAATGTGATTTCCTTTTTACATTTTTGGTTGTAGAACAAAACTTGTGCCATTGTTTCATGGTCCTGAGAAACTGCAGGAAACAAAAACGATACTGTATTTTGATGATGGGTTCTTCTGTCTGTGAGGAACCAGAATTCCTGGAGTTAAGCAAGTATGTTTGACTATCATGGTGTAATTTTTCAAGCTGGTAGCTTCACAAATTAGTTCATTTTCTTTATTTGCCATGTCACAACCCCAAATTCAAGGGGACTGTTTCTTTTTATAACAAGGATTTAGAAAAGGATGGCAAACTTTATTTCTGTGATTTATCACCTTATGAGGTTATCTGGGCTCTTAAAGCTTGTCCAATTCTTCTATTTACACAAATAGCCCACTGTTTTGGTAGATTTCTTAACCTCCTTCATGTTCTTATTAGTAAAATTAAAGATCCTTTTTCTACAGGACCTGACTGGTGACACAGTGGATAAGGCATCAGCCTGAGAACACAAATGTCACTGGTTCGATTCCCAGTCAGGGCACATATAGCCAGGTTGCTAGCCAGGTTGCAAGCCAGGTCTCCAGCCAGGTCTGTAGCTGGAGGCAGGTGAAAGGCAACCACACATTGATATCTCTCTCCCTCTCTGCTTCTCTCCCTTGCCCTCTCTCTAAAAATAATGAATTAAAAAATCTTTTAAAAAAAAGATCCTTTTTCTAGGAAGATGAATGGAATGATCCTCATTTTTTAACACTGTAGCTTTTAGATATCATAATTTCTTAACTGTCAATGCTTTAGCTCAGTCCTGGAGTGGGTGAGCTGTGCCTGGAAGCCCAGAGTCCCTTGATTCAAAGGCCACTGTCCAAAATTTATTTTATTTAAAAAAAAATAAGCCAGTGATATGTTCAGTTTCTTTTCCCCTGAAGACAAATGGGATGGGTGTGTTTAATTTCATTAACTTCAAAGCAGCTGACAAGAAAAGTGTATAAAATCAGCTTTTTACAGCTTTAACGCTGGCATTTGAAACAAATCATTATTGCATTTGCTGTCACACTGAAATCTCTACAATCTGAGAAAAAATATAATATAGATTTTTTTATAAACCTCTGTAAATGCATTGATAAAATAATTTATAATCATTTGAAAACATGGCTGGCTCCTGGTGAATATTTTCTCTCCTCTACATAAGATTTCTATGATCCCATCTTCAATTTGCATACTGACCCCTGTGCCTTGCCCAACCATGAACCCTTATCTTTCAGGATGGGGACAGTAAAGAATGCTGCCTTTAAACAAACCTGATGAGAGCATGGGGTCACCTTTTCATTCTGTCCTGACCCTGCTCTTGAGGTGGACTATCTGGTGCAGTGACAGGCTCACCTGCAAAAGGCTTCTGCTCAGGGGGAACAGCAGAGGCCAGGGTGCAGAGCCCTGGGTGCACCCAGCTTCCCCTCTGGCTCCTGAGGCAGAAGGAGGGCTTCATAAACAAGTAGAGACACCTTTGCTCTACCCACCTCCAAGCCCCTGCTCAGGAAAGCCGGAGAACCAGTGCCCTAGAACACATGCTTTCTGAAGCTGCAGTGAAGATTTGGCTAAATAAACGTGGTTAGGAAATTCACCAGGCTGGTGCCCATACACTGGCTCCTGAGTCTGCCTTCTCTGGCCCAGGGCAGTTTTGTGGGTGCCCAGCCTGGCCACATGGACTTGTAGGATTTCCTGAAATCCCTAATTTACCTAAAAGCAGAGCTTAAAGTAGGTAAATACATACATACATATATATGTATATATAAATACATACAAAAATTTAAAAACCCTAACCAACCAACAAACAAAAGTACCTCATTAAAAACTTCATCATAAATCCCTTTCCAGGGATTTAATCTTCTAATCCTTTCCAAGATGAGATATCAGCACACTTAATACCCAAACATTGTCTCTGTTTCATTTCTATTAGCTTTTCTGACAGTTTTGTTATTTTTGTTATAGCATTGACAGTTCTTTATACATTTTGAACATTAACCCCTTATCCCACATATGGTTTGCAAAGATTTTTTTCCTGTTCTTTTGGCCATATACATCAAAATGGCCAACAGACACATGAAAAGATGTTCAACATCATGACATCATGGAAATGCAAATCAAAACCACAATGAGATATCATCTGACACTTGTTAGAATGACTGTCATCAAGACGACAGGAGTCAAAAGGTGATGGAGAGCATATGATGAAAAGGGAACTATCATTCACTGTTGGTGGGAATATAAATTGGTCCAATCCCTATGGAAAACAAAATGGCACTTTCTTGAAAATTAAAGAGAGATTTATCATACATTCAGCAATTCCACTTCTGAATATGCACCCAAAGGAAATGAAAACAAGGCTGACAAGATATGTGAACTCCCATGTTTATTGCTACATTATTCACACTGACCAACATATAAAAATAACTCAAATACCTATCAATGGATGAATGGCTAAAAAAGATAATGGTACATATCCAGAATGGAATATTATTCAGCCATGAGAAAAGAAGATATCCTTTCATTTGCAACATGAATTAACCTTCAGCACATTATTCTGAGCAAAATAAAGCAGGCAGAAAAAGACAAGTATTATATGATATCACTTATATGTGGAATCATTAAAAAGTTAAACTTGCAATAAAACAGAAACCTGTAAAATGTCACCAGGGGATAAGGGACGTGTGTGATAAGAGTGGTAGGGTTGAAGGGTACAAACTTGAATAATCAATAAGCCTCAGAGATTTAATACATAGTATAACTAATATTGACAACAAGGTTGTTCTATAACTGTGTAAATGTAATAGATGTCACTATATTAGCAATCATATTATAATAGAGCTATTCCTGTGATATTATGGAAAGAAGGAGCAAACAAATACAGGTGGTTCTTACAATATAAACAAATAGAGTTAACTGTTGTTTGGACAGGAAACATTTTGGTGACACAGGGACACTCAGTCTTTCATTTTGATGCATTTTTATCATTATAGCTTTCATTATAGCTGCATAGTCACAGGGAAAGTATAGTCATTCTAAACAAAAGCCTTTTTTAAAACTTTGTATTGAATTTATTGGGATGACAAAAGTTAATAAAATTATATAGTTTTCAGGCGTACAATTCTATAATACATCGTTAGTATATTGTATTGTGAATTCACCACCCGAAGTCAAGTCTCCTTTCATTGCCCTAAAAAGAAAGCTTGCTTTTATTTATTTTTTGTTGTTGTTGTTTTTTAAGATTTTATTATTCTTAGAGATAGGGGAAGGAAGAGAGGCAGAGAGGGAGAGAAACATCAATGTATGGTTGCCTTTCACCTGCCTCCAGCTACGGACCTGGTTGGAGACCTGGCTTGCAACCTGGTTATTTGTCCTGGCTGGGAATCAAACCAGTGACCTTTGGGTTTGCAGGCCTGTGCCTTATCCACTGTGCCACCAGTCAAGGCTTAAAGAAAGCTTTTTAATTGTTGACCTTTTCATTGTCAAAGCTTCTTAATATGGAAAGTTTTATTCCTAAATTTATACTGAGTTAATCCAGATAAAATGACAGCAGGTAGCAAGAGGAACAAAAGAGAAAGGGGAAGCTGCAGGGTATCAAAGGAAATTCTTGCAGAGCTGATGCCAAGGGCTCTAAGGAGCTGAAGCTTTTTAGTTGCAATTGGACCCTCTGAGGGGACCCTGAAGGGCTGGCTGAAGGAAGGTGGAGGCTAAGACAACTATGGTGGCAGAAACTATGTGAGCAGTGACAGCACAGCATAAATGAAGCATCTTCTCCCAGCCTCTCTCTTTCCAAAATCCCTCAGATGCCTGCATCCTAACCCAATAGAAAAGTAGCCAATAGGGGAGGGTCAAAAAGGTAGTTTGCAGATTCTCAGCCCCAGCATCACAAAATGGATGATAGCTGAGAAGAACTAGAGCTTAGAAAGAATAAATGACTATTAATCAAATTAGTCTGTATAAAGAAAGCTGGCCTCCTTCACAGTCTATTAATTACATACAAAGAAGAAAACACGAAAACCAAGTTTACTACTTGGACTGATTACAGTTCTAGCTTCTGGCTGGATCAGTAAACCAGTACATACACTTACTCGAATTAGACTAACAGTTTAAGATCCAAGTGAAGTAGCATGCAGACAAGGAGTACATCCCTGTCATATAACAATTTCATCCACTCAAATAAGCTGACCAGTATTACAGTGCTAGTAAGAAGAGGAGTCAAGATTTAACTTAGGTAAGTTGATCCTGAAAATATAGGCACTAGCTGACAGAAATTTAGGTTTTCTAGACTCTGTCCACATTAGTAACTTCATTTCTCTATTACCCTCCCTTCTTCACTTCATAAGTCAATAGGATAAGTTATCTATGCCATACAAACAGACTGTCAAATGTATATAGATCATTTTATGGCTGGTACCAAAAACACACATTTTGATTCATTACAACCAAAGAATAAAATCCTCTGTTTATATTGACAGAAAAGTGTTTACCTAACAATTTCGGCCATGGCAGGTATGCTATAATCAATGAAAAGCAATCAGAAAAGCATAAGCAGAGGCAGCCTAGCTTTTAGAACATCAATAGATCCCTCTTCCCACAGAGCTATTCAATGTTGATGTTTCAAACTACATGGAACGCAAAATATACATCTATAGTTCAGTGTTTTTTAAATGACAAGGTACATTTTATTTCCTAAGAAGCCATTTCTATACACCAAGTATTCTTTATGTATTTTTAAAAACACAGCTGACACAAGCCTTTTAAATGATAGTGGTTCAAAATATACTCAGAATAAGCCCTTCCTACATAATATCAATAGATAAAAACAAGAAAGTTAGCATATTTCCATCATTTAGCAAACCAGGCACAAGGAAATACTAGCAATTGAATAGATCAGTAAAGCTGACAATTGTTGGGGTTTTTCATTGTCTGTTAAATACCCTTCAAAAATATGGAAATTGCTGCAGTCTAAAAACACAAACTCATGACTTTTTTTTTTTTTTTTGCAATTATGAGAGATGTTGAGGCAATTTAGTCACAAGTTTCAAAAGAAAAATTCCATAGCTGATGTTTGGATCTACAAAAAAAAAAAAAAAAAAAAATGAATCACAGTGAACATGTAATTGATCTGTGTAACCACTTTCTTAGCAGGAATCTTAGAAAATAGGATCAATTAGTCGAATTGAGGAGAATAAAAGACACACACAGAAACTGGAAGCAATGCAAGGGTACAGAAAGTATTTAGTATTCCTAACAATTAAAGCTTATTGAGAAAGGCATAATAAAACCCGGATTTTTAGAACTGAAAGGACACAGAAGTTCATTTTGTTTAACCCCTTCATTTATAGATGACTACATTAAGCTGCAGCTTTACATGACTAGCTCACAATGATGAGTAATTTTATAAAGAAAGATAACAAATAGTTGTAGTTTTTAACTACTAGTCTTGTAATATTTTTTAAATCAACTTTTGACTTACCACTGTAAGAATTCTCCATAGAAATATAACCAATGGTGAGTACAGATAAATATAAAATATAGTTATATGGGAGTAGATAAGAGGAGCTTTATTATAGGAATTGGCTCACATGAGTACAGAGGCTGAGGAGCCCCACTATCTGCCACTGGTAAGCTGGAGGGCCAGTGGTGCAATTCAGTCTAAGTCTGAAGACCTGAGAACCAGCAGCATGAACCGTGTAGTTCAAGTTCACAAGGCTGAGAACTGGGGGCCTGTGGTGTGAGCCCTGGTCAAAGTCAGAAAGCCATAGAAGCAGGAATACCCATGTCTAAGGGCAAAAGAAGATGAGTGTCTCAGCTCAAGCAAAAGAGCAAATTTGTACTTCCTCCACCTTTTGGTTCTATTCAAGCCCTCAGCAGAATGGATGATGCCCACCCGCATTGGTGAAAGCAATCTTCTATACTCAGTCTACTGATTCAAATGCCACTCTCCTCCTAAGACATCCTCCCAAACACATCCAGAAATAATGTTTCTATCTGGGCATCCCTTACCCGAGTCAAGTTGGTACATAATATTAACCATCACAGCCACCAAACCCTCCTTTTTATTTGTAATATGCAAATAATCAAACCACCCTTTCTACCTATCCTAGAACTTTCCTTCATAATATATCCATTCACTATGATGACCAAATCAGAATGTGAATTGGTCAAGTGCAGTTTCCCATATTCTCTCCCCCAACAAGAAAAACGTAGTCTTCATTAGAAAATATTTATATGAGAAGAAACTTCACCCACTTTATAAAAAGTAAAGATGGCATAAAATATTGGACACACTCAAAGACCAAACTGAGTTCTAAGATTTGTGGGGACATAGAAAGGATACTTAAAAATAGAGAAATCATCAAAAGATTTAGGATAGGTTCCCAGAGAAGGAATATTGTGTATTTTTTTTTCCATCAGTTTTACTGGGGAGAGAGCCTACCAGAACCTTCAGAGTGGATTGTAAAGAAGGGCTGGCTAATCTGGTTCGAAAGAGCTCTCCTCAGTGAATCTGCTATGCCTAAATTGGACAGCAGCCACTGCTAGGATGGCATGCTGTTCTTTCACTCAGACGGATGCCCAGATTCCACACGGCATCAAACTACTCCAAGTGCTATCACGAAGGGACCTAAAGTGTCACATACCACATTAGACCTTTTATATCATTAACTCATTTAAATGCCTTTTATCTACTCACCAAAGAACTCGAATGATAAGCAAATTTCATTTGGAGAAGTTTCTCATTTCTAACATTTAAATTCCTGCTACAGTAGTTCAAGAATATTTCATTATGTTCTTGTTCAAGATGAGAATGCCATCTTCCTAAAATATATTTGCAAAACTTGGTTTACTGTCCTTAAACCAATGATTAGTGAAATGCATACGCATATTTTTCTACCATCATATCAGAGACACAAAGCAATACAGCTTTTCCTTAAATGTGGCAGCTTTGCCCCAAACTATCCTGGCAGTTCTGTTACAAATGGTAACACACATACTTTAAAGTCCAGTAAGTTATGCACAGTAACAGGCTTTCAAGGAACGGCTGGTGGAGCCTTCACTCAGAGAAAGCCTGCCTTTGGTTTTAAAACTCTGCTGGTACATTTTCATATGTTTACTCAAAGGAAAGTAAAAAGACAAAACAACGCAAAACAGCCCTGTATCCCTCCGTCCTCTGAGGCATCAGGTTGTGACAAAGGGAATGCATTCCAACCAGCAAACAGCAAATATTAACGTGCCTGCTGCAAAGGGCTCAGTTTTAAATGACGTCAACTGTAATCAGGTGTTTGCTGCAAATCATCCACCTGTACATGTTATTAACATGGTAACCTGCTTGACACATCTAGTCATTTGTTTATACCCTAAAGAAAATAAAACACAAAATGGAAAACACTGGCTTTTCAGGGCCAGGCTATCGTCATTCATTTGACTCTTCATGACTGTGGGTTGTTTTTGCGCTTGCACTTCTCTATGCGCAGGTGATGAACGAGTATGAAAAATGTGCTTCTGCTTTACGTACTGAGAAGCAGAATTGCTGGGTCACATGGAGTATTTGTATATTCGGCTCTACTACGTAACAAAAAATTGTTCTTCAAAGGTGTTATAACAGCTTTCTCTCCCTTCCCACCTGCATGGCACAGAGACTTGATTTCTGCACTTTTGTGCTTACATTTGGAATTATTAGACCTCTTTTGATTTGTCAATCTGAACAGTATTAGTTCTCAATTGTTTAATTTGTGTGTATGATTTCTGAAAGGTTGAGTGTTTTTTATGCCAATATTGACAATACAAATATTACTTTCCCTTGTGAATTACTTGCTTATATTCTTTGCTTTTATGTCAATTCTATCCCTTAATGATGTAGGAGTTTTAAGAGTATATATTCTTGATACTAATCTTCTATCAGTTACATGCGCTGGGAACTTTCTCAATCTGCTTAAGAGATTTTTTTGAGTCTCTTCACTTTGTTTATTGTCTTTGTCATAGAGATCTAAGTAATTTAATAGAGCAATTCATCTTTTATATTTGCTCAGAATGTGTCCCTCTCTTGCTGAGTATTAAAATCAATAACTAAACAGCCTCTAGGTTCTTTTAAGTGTTTTAATTGCATGTTTTATATTTACATGTTTAGCATTTATATTTTGCATGGTTTGAGGCTGAGATCTGATTTTAGCTGTTTTGGGGATAGCTAATCATCACAGCAACGTCTATACATATACTTTCTCCAATATGTACTGCCACTTCTACCACTGACTATGTTATCACATGTATGAGCTTTTTCCTGGATTTAGTGTGAACATATGGCATTAAAAATGTTATTTTTCAAGCTGGCTAACAGCAGCAGCAGGACCTGACCCACCACCATTGGTGTGGTGAAGCCTAAGTTTCCAAATTCTGCACCCTTTCTACTGAAATGGATTGGGATCCTCAGACGCTAGTTGATGCCATGCTTAGGAGTTGGAGTACTCTGAGTGGTCCTAGAATATATTATTTTCAGAAAACAAGGATGCTTGCAGGATTGATTGGATGATAGTAAATATAAAACAGAAAAGAAAATGTGATGGACTTACCTATATTCCAGGATGTGATCATTGGAGCTACTGTAGTAATAATCTTTAGTAATATTGTGAATGGAAATAAGTTGAGCTTAATTTTATACTGAAAGACAATAACTAATATAAATTATACAAAGGTTTTAGCTATGCAAAACAAGTATTGAAGGATATGTTTTAGATTTTTAACATTTAATGGTCAATGCTAATATACATTATTAGTCAATAATAGTTAACATTATTAAATTAATACTGCTAGTTAAGAACATCAGTCCAGTCCGGGCTCAGTTGATCAGACAGAATGTCACCCCATAGACCGAAAGGTTGTGGGTTTGATTCCTAGTCAGGGCACATACCCAGGTCGTGGGTTCGAACCCACTTGGGGCACGTACAAGAAGGCAACTGATCAATGTTTCTCTCTCTCTCTCCCCCTTCCTCTCTCGCTAAAAACAATTTTAAAAAGACCTCTGGTAAGGATTAAAAATAAAAAGAACATTAGTCAATATTAATTACATAAGCATTTTACTTCCACTAAGTATATGAGGTCTGTCCAGAAAGTATCGGCTGTGCAATCTGTTTTAATTATATGGTCATTGGCTCGATACTTTCACGACAGAACTCCTATGCCTTTTTATAATGTATAGGTTGTATACGTACTACTTTCTGTGTATGTATGTAGATGAGAGAAAATGCAATAAACTAAACATAAGGCAAAGCATCCCATAAAAATAGGAATTGGTTAGCACTAATGGATTCTTATTATAACTAGGTGGAAAGAGGGCTCAATATTGTGTTCTAAGAAGTGGAGACATGTTTTAAAGTGATAGGTAACTTCTCAGAAATATTCTCTCATCTTCTAAGAAATTACTTCTATAGACTACCATCAAATTATAATGACAGGAATAGTGAAGTCCTAATCTTTTAATAATGCTAAAAGAGTGGGCAGACATTACACAATGATAATTCTGAAGGTATTTAATACTGGCCAATCATATCATACATGTACAATGTCCATGTTAGGAGAAAGAAACTAAGGTAAAAGAGCATGCAGATGTTGGCAATTTGGATATGCCAAAGAGAAGCCATAAATTGCTTCCTTTAAGTGAAAAGGAATATATATATATATGCATGTATTTTAAAAAACAGCCTATATAGGGTTCAGTAGTCTGTGGTGTCAGGCATCCACTGGGGATATTGGAATATACACCCTGTGCATAAGGGGTGGCTAATGTACATTGATATTAGGTAATTACTGTATTTGTGTATGTAATGCCTGCTATTTTAAATGCTTAACAAAATTATAGCTTTAGTAGTTCAATAAATTTAACTAGCTATATTTTATCCACACCGAAGTGCTTAAGAAAATTATTTTCAACATTTTATGAGATAAGGATGTTTTATGACTTAGTAAGTTAAATACACACAGAGGCAGCAGTACCAATTCTTCAATGTTCACATACTGAACATTGCTCACATACTGTAAAGAAAATTAACAAATACTAGCAATTTACATCTCTACAGCTAATTGAATGTTTCTCAAATTATAAAAGTAATGTATGCATTAAGTCAAATAAAAAATAAAATTCAGTGTTACATAGAACAAGAGATGATTATTTCCTCCCAACCTACACAGCAAATCCTACTTGTCTGGATAATTTATATTAGCAGTCTGGTAGGTGCACTTCCACAAGTTTTCTTTGCTCATCCAAATATACACCCAAATGCATACTCCCACATAGTTGTTTGTTTTCAGAAAAGACTCACATCATATACTAAGTGACTGTATCTGTAATCTGGGTTTTCATGTTCCATTTTAAATAGCTATTTCCATGTATCTGTAAATAGACATCAAACATTCACCTACCGCACAAGTTTTCTAATTATGTGCATGCATACCCTCATACACAAATGTTTATATAAATATAATGACCATCATGGTACTTAATTTTTAGAGAAATTAAGCACCTGTTCTTGTTTTTTTTTGTCCTGTGTTATTCCACTCCTTTCTTCCTTTGACCCCAAGTAATCTCCTCCACTCTCCGTCCACCCCATAATGACACCTATTAACATCCTGATACAGATTATAATATGAGTTCATGGTTTGGAAATGCTAGGCTGAAGTAGAATTGAAATAAAATACAAGGTATTATAAAAACACATAATTAGTAGTAGGAATTTGAATTATCACAGTTTATATAAAAATTAGTTGTTATAAATTAAGGCTATGGCATTTATTAAAATAATTTGAGCTGTAAAATAAATTATTATATTAATTAAAAATATGTTTCTAAAGGATTCCGATGTGAAAAAACATTAGAATAAAAGTGTTTTCTAAACTTGTGTGAAATGGAAAAACTTAAACTATGACAGAGGTGCCAAATGGCACCTGTCTCTGGGGGAAGAATGGCATTTGAATTTCAGTTCTTAGCATAGCAGGCACAGAGAGAAGTCTAGGAAATACAACACAGGTTTAGAAGCTGAGTTTTCAATCTATTTGCACATCACCCCATTTTAAAGCCACCTGGGCCCTAAGAGAGAATCTAGTTCAACTGCTTGCTTAAAATATAGGAAAATTAAGGCACAGAGGTTAAAACAGCCTACCCAAGGTTTCATAGCTAATTAAAATAAAAAATGGGACTCAAATTAAGGTTTCTGTTTGCAGTTCCAAAAATTTTGCTTGTTTGTTTTCTCTGTATTATATTTTTAACAATGCTTACTCAAACCTTAGTGACAATAAAGAACCTTTAAGAATCTGCACACAATTCTGCAGTCCAGTAGACATGAGGGGGGTTGTTCAGGTTCTGTGGTTCATGACAAGGAAATCCTTTGGAGGTGCCATGGACACCTGCTGGCTCCACAGTTCTGAGAGAAAGTGATGGCTGCCCTGTCAGCTCTTCACAGTCCAGTATTCTAGGTTGTAATTTTCAGGGATGTGTGAGTCAATTATAGTCCCCAGTCTTGAAACTCACTCTTCTTAAAAGTCTGTAGAACTCATTACATTTTTCTTAGTCCAGAAGTAAGTTCATCATGATTCTTTTTTCATTTTTTTTTTAAAGATTTTATTTATTATTTCCAGAGAGAGGGGAGTGGAGAGAGGCAGAGAGGGAGATAAACATCAATGTATGGTTGCCTTTCACCTGCCTCCAGCTACAGACCTGGCTGGAGACCTGGCTTGCAACCTGGTTATGTGCCCTGGCTGGGTATTGAACCAGTGACCTTTGGGTTCGCAGGCCAGCACCTTATGCACTGTGCCACCAGCCAGGGTGCTCACCATGATTTTTTGAGTCACCATATGGAGACTAAGCATATAGTCAACACATATCAACCCACATGTGCAAACATAAACATACACAGAAAGATGCCAGGTTTTATATTCATTAATTTTACTCTTTACATTGCACTCCATTGCAGAATGGTCTACATCAAAAATGGTAGCATGAAAGTTTCCTATTTAGAAAAATAAAAGGTGAAAATGTTTTAGCCAACTGTATGATTGGAGGGAACAATTCCCACACAAGACTGTCATCACTTCTGACATCATTTATAAGTTTGAGGGCCCACAAGACCACCAACTTTAAGTTCTATAATTCACTAGAAGGGTTCACAGAACTTTCAGAAAGCTTTTTATTCTCATACTTATAACCTATTGCAAGAAAAGAATAGAGATTATAATCAGCAAAGGGAAGAATCATGGAGGACAGAGTTCAGAAAGGACAACAACTGTAAAACTTCTACTCTCCTCTCCCCATGGATCCACAGACAAGTATATTTCCTGTCTTCAAAGTGTGAAAATACACAGCAGACTGCCAGCCAAGAAAGCGCAACCAGGGCTCAGTATCCAGAGGTGTTGTCAGGGCTCCATTGATCAACCAGCCAAGAGGCTAATCTCAGTCAGCCGTGCACTAATACCATGTGGCTCAAAGTCTGCACACTAAACCCCATTTCTGGTCTTCTGGATGTGGCCATCAGTAACCCAAGACCCCAGGGTGAACAGACACTCCCCTTAGGCATGACATCCTAAGGGCTTCATAAGAAATTACCCTCCAGAAACCCAAGGCAAAACCCAGACTTGAAAGGAAAATGCAATAGTCATTATAACTGGGAAGGGGTGGAGCCTGGCCAGATCACTGGGGAGCAGGGGAACCCAATCTGACTTTAGAGGATGCATTTCCCTGTAGAATAGAGGGGTTGTAGGAACCCCCAAGTGGTGGATTGAGGCAGCAGCCAGTGAAAAAGTTTGCTGTCCCCAGAAAAGGGAGGGACTCCTGAGAGGAGTTGGGAAGTGCTAAAGAAAGAAAATATAGTTAGATTAAAGCCAAGTTTCTATGTAGGTTATAAATAGGTTGGTATTAATTCAAATTAGATTGCCTTCAGTTAAGATGCTCATTTTAACCTCTAGAGCAAATAAGAAAACTAAAACATATATTTTAAAAAGGAATTAAATCGTACATTTATAAAATATCTATATAACACAAGGGAAAGCAGTAATAGAGAAAAAGATTTAAAACATAAAACAGAGACCAAGTTGGCTAACAAAACCTACATTATCAGTAATTACATTAAGAATAAGTAGATTTTTGCCATTATTGAGTGGTTGAGTATATTGAAGCACCATCCTATGCACCAAAAAGGCTGTGGATTCAACCCCTGGTCATGACAAACATCTTAGTGTTACAGTTAGATCTCTGGTCAGGGCTCAGATTAGGGCAGGAGGGCAGGGCAACTGATCAATGTTTCCTTCTCACAGGAAGCTCATTCTCTCTCTCCCTCCCTCCCTCCCTCTCTCCTTCTCTGTCAGCATTTCAGTTGTGTTTCTACTTTTCTTAAAATAATAAAGCATAATGCATCAGAAATATTGCATATTTTCTTCCATCTTCAGTATTAAAATGACTACACAAAAATTCACTAATTTTGATGTTTTTTAATTTAAAAAAATATTAATTAGGTTTTTTTTCTTTTAATATTTATTATTTCCAGAGAGAGGGGAAGACAGAGAGAAGCAGAGAGGAGGAGAAACATCGATGTATGGTTGCCTTTCACCTGCCTCTAACTACAGATCTGGCTGGAGACCTGGCTTGCTACATAGTTATGTGTCCTGGCTTGGGAATTAAACCAGTGACCTTTGGGTTTGCAGGTCAGCACCTATCCTCTGCACCACCAGCCAGAGCTGATATGTTTTTTGAAATGTACATTGATATAACAGATGTCACAATACAATCTAACAAAACTGTTTTGAATGAAGTTAAAGACAACTAAGCACTTCTAGACCCATTGTATAAAAAAACAAACTTTTTGATCAACCCAATACTACCTTTTACTTCTGTATGCTGGCCTTCTTTTTGAGTATATCATTTCTGATTCTATTCATCCATATTTTTAGAACCACCTTCCTAATCAATAATTTATAGCCACAACCTTATATTAATACCACCTCTCTGCCTTATCTTTGGAGGTAGGCTAGCACAAGGTACCCATCTTTCTCATTCTCTAGCTCTGTGTGTTAAAAAATAGCCTCCATGTCTGAAAGGGACAAAAAGAAATCTGTAGGTCTTAATACTAACTGATAAGAAAAGAATGTAATTTCCAGAGGCTCTGCAAAGCAACAGATAGTAAAAATGAAATAAAAATAGCATCAAAATAACAACATTCTTCTACAGAGCCCACTTGGAAGAGGCCCAGGGATGAACACTCATTTATCATCCTTGTACTCATCAGCTTATGAAAAATTATAGTATTAAAAAGGTCCACTGTCTCTCTTAGCTATAAAGCCAGAAAATCGATTTGTGAATCATGGAAAATAATGGCAAGTACCAGCAATGAAAACCTTTGCAAGCCTTTAACCTTCTTTTTATCCTTTCTTATTAATGGCATGGGAGAAGCAGGGTGATTTGGATCAAAATAACATTTTTATTTAAAGTGATTTCCAATGAGTTTTCCAATATGTAAAATCTTTTAGTCCTTACCTAAGAAAAAGTTTTCTTTTAAGCAAATAAGCTTGATTTAAGTAAAATTTGGAAGCTGAAATTGGTGATTTTTACCCTGCTCCAAAGTATACCTTTCAGAATTACTTCCTTGGTAAGGGCTAAAGTATAAGACTTGTTCAAAATCAAATTGAACAATGAGTTTTTAATTAAACTAAAAACTAATTCCCAGAAATATAAGATTACTAGTCAACTGGGTTTTCAATATTAGTAATTTTGATTAAACATGTCCAACATCTCTTTGGCAATGTTTATATATCATTGTACAATGGCCAATTTAAGCTTTCTTTCTTTTATTCTTTTCATTTATGAATCAGTTTTAAGCATTCTTTTTTATCAGTTTTGTACTTTGAAGAGTAGAAAATGCACTTTATATTTAGAAATGATGGTATAATAAAGCACTCATTAGGTTTAAGGGGGGAGCAGTTACCCCCTTAAGAAACTAAAATAATTTATTCTAGGCAGTTTTCATCTTCAAAGAGTCACATTTCTTTTTATCATATCTATAAAATTGTTGGGAAATATCAATTCATACCTCTAATACGTGTCAAACATGTGAAGCTGCCTCCCAACAGCTTGGATTTTTACCCTACCTACATAAAGAAATCAGAATGCAGCATCTGCGAACCAGCCACAAGTTTGACCAAAGTGTCTCTAAAGAGAAACCACTCAAAGTAAAGCAAAAAATAAAAAGACAAGACTTGACTTAAAACTTCTCGTAGGAATGTCAGCCTTAAAGGAATATTTCCCTACCTTTTGGAAGTCAACAGAGTTTTGATACATTACAAGCATTCAGTTTGATCAAACTAAAACAACAACAACAACAACAACAACAACAACAAAGAACATTCTACGCAGGTAAGGTCAATTTTCCATTCCCTGTTTCCTGAACTAGGTTGCCTGGATCAGGAATAAAATTTAACCATGTATAACAAAAACAAACAAACCAACAAACAAACACAAACCAGTTTCACTAAACCTATGAGAGAGTATCTCCTAGGGTAGAGTTCAGGAAGAAAATGAGGTGTTTTAAATTAGAAGCTTTCAAATCTTAACGGAGTGATTTAAAAAGTAATTTTTAGCTTCCAGAATTGTTGCTGCACTCCTGTGCCCCACAGATTCTTCCTGTATTGTTTCCTCTCTGCCCAAGCCCAGTCCTAAGAAACGTGTTACAGGAGTCTTGCAGCTCCAGGAGCATTCCAAATCATATCATTGTGAAATCACTGGGTTTGAAGATGGGAATCCATCACACACTCTGTTACTTCTGGCTCTCAACTCAGGGAGCCTTGACTGGCCTGGGTGACTGAGCCAGCCATTCTTCCAGGCAGCAGATGAGCCCCAGCAGTTTGGTCTTGCTCTCTTTCTCAACCTACTTCGTCCCTGACCCCATATTTTATAAGTGGAGAAATATAACATATAAAATAAAGCACATAAAATCTCTAGAATTGATCTCTTCCATGTTGAAATTCTATGGCTTTAAGCCATCTCATGAGTCATACACTTAGGGAATTTCAAAATTATTTAGGGACCATTTTTTCTTAAATGCCAATACCTGATGACCAGCCCACACATTCTGAGTTAACTGGTCTAAGGAACCAGCCTGGTTGTCATGCTTTTGAAAGCCCCTTAAAAGATTCTAATGTGAAACCACTGTTGAGAGAAGAATGGAATTCTGCTATTCTAAAGGAAAAACTCTAAAATACTAATATACAATAAAATCATCTAAGGATCTTATTAGAAAGAAGATTCTAATTTAGTAGGTTTGAAAGCAGGTCCTGAGATTCTGGATGTGTAAAATTCCCAGGTCATTCTGATGCTGCCCTTCCATGCACTTTAAATGAAAAGTTCTAGAGGCATTGTTTCTGCCAACAGATATAAACAACAACCAAGTATGTTAACCTTCTGAGCTACATATAGTAAACTCTCATCTGTATATATTGTAGGCTGATGTGAGGCAGAGTCTAGTAGTACTTTAAGCATGGCTAAGGTACAACAAGCTCACACACATGCTCATCCATAAAGTCTAAGTTATTGCTGATTGTTTCCCCTGAACCTTTACCACCACCTGTGTCCTGCAGGAGGGTACAGTCATTGACACACAGACTCCCAAAGGAGTCTGAGAAAGAGCATCAAGCACTAAGATCCCCACCCCCCGACTTTAACCAAACAGATCTCTGGAATACTAACTTGTTAATTCAGCTAGCTATGATCAATCATACCATTCAGCCCTACTCTGTACTTGTACCATTCTAAACTGTTATGCATTTTTAAATTATAAGCAGACAATATGATATAGAGAGAAAGTGATATTGGAGACTTGAGAGAATTGTCCAACTGAATTATATATAGTATGAAAATATACATCTAGCAGGTCAATGAAGCTCTGTTCCTAAGAGACCCTTCCTGGGCTCTTAGGAGTGTATGTGTATGTAACGGCGTGAGTACCAAGATACATTGCAATGAGGTTCACTTTAAATGTATTGCTCACTGGACATGTACACTAAAAAAATTCAATTTGACTCCAAATGCTCTTATGCGAATTTGATGCCAAAATATTAGGGCACTGATATAATGTATCAGTTCAAGTAAAGATAATAATTACACTTTCTACCCATTTTATAAAGGTAAAGACTTTTTATTATTATTATTTTTTATTCTGTGACTCTGCCCCCTAGAAACAAATGACCTATCTTTTTTGGTTATTGAAATAAAGACACAGCCCTGGTTAGTGGCTTAGTTGATTGGCACTGGCCTGCGAACCCAAAGGTTGCTGGTTCAATTCCCAGTCAGGACAGATAACCAGGTTGCAAGCCAGGTCTCTAGCCAGGTCCTTAACTGGAGGTAGGTGAAAGGCAACCATACATTGATGTTTCTCTCCATTTCATCCTCCCTCCCTTCTCTCTGAAAATAATGAATAAAATTTAATTTAAAATAAAAAATAATAAAGACACTATGACCATCTATTTGTCCATATATATTTTTTTAATGAAAAATCAACTCAGATTCTGAAATAAAACTATCCCTATGGCTTGTTCTGAAGGATATATAATCAACATTTAAGACCCTTTAAAAAGTATTAAAATTTGTTTAGGCTTTCTATTTAGAGTTCCTTAGTAACTAGTAATTGCTTATATATTTATATCTTAGGTTGTATATTCATTCACTTTTCTCTTAGACTTTATGTATAATTTAAACCAATAATAAAATCCAACCATTAAATGCCTAGTCAGAAATTTCAAAGACTTGTGGAGAAATACTTTACTTAATCCCATTTCATATTAATATTCTTACTAGATTGTATATCTCTGCAATAAAGTTAATGCTCTAGATACTTCCAAAATATAATTTTTTCCAGCACAGAGTTCCTTGCTCTTCCTCATGGCATGCCTAAAGTTTAGATAAGAGTTAGATGTGTCCCTCAAAAGTGACAACCCAACAGAGAAATGTTCTGTGACTATAATGTATCCATTTCTCTCTCAGATATCCTATGGAAGAAAATGCAAGATAGTTCTGATTAGCCCAATGTATTCTTTTATCTAATTATCCATAATAACCTCCTAACCCCTTTCATTTTTTACATGAACCCATCTCCCACACCACCCCATACCACTACCCTATACACTGCTTTTACAAAGCATGAACATCTATTGTTTAAAAATCATATGCAATACAAATCATATATAATAGTATAACATATGAACTATCTGTGGCAATAATTTGATATCTGCATTCTTTTCTTGTGACAATTCCTAGTGAAGATTTTAATAAAAAACTAAAACAAAACAAAACAATGCAAATAGCTGAACTGAATTTAAGTATTCCTTGGGGTAAAACAGGAACAGTTGATAAAATCAAGGCAAAAAATATGTTTTTGTCCTCTTCTACCTTCAGGAGGAAATGAGTAAAATAATTTGGACATAACAGAGGATTTTTCCAGGAGGCAAAAATTTTTCTGGAGCATTAGATTTTTGTTTTGTTTTGTTTTACATTTTCCCCTGGGGGAGGGTCCATTGTCATCACTTACATTCTTTTCTAGATTTGTTCTTTTATTGGGAATTCTAGTTTTTACATGAATCTTCCCTTAAAGATATTTTCTCAACTACCAGAGAATATTTCTTGAAGGGGGAGGTCAGGAAATGCTTCTAAACATAATGACTATAGCTAGTTTACCACTGTATATTATATGAGCATGGGCTAAGCTGCTGAAGCCCAGGACCAGGGGTGAAGGGAAGTCAAAACGTAAAGCTATTCATGGCAGGACAAAGCTTGCTCTCAGTTTCTTGGACAGCAGCTATTGGTTTTATAGTAATTCCTAGGTTTTCAGTGAGATAGTATAGGCCATGGATGATAGAAGTTTGCAAGCCCTCTCTTCCTACCACCCCTGTCCTCATTCTTTCCTACTGCCCCACCCATCCATCAAGAAACCAAGCAATTGGGCCAATGGGTTTTATCAGCTGAGAATGAAGAATAAACCTATTCCTCATGAATGAATAGTTGAAAAAATGAACATGCCTCCTAGGTTTTCTAACAGCAGGGAACAATGGAGGGGACCGTGGTGGGTGCAGAATAGAGCCAACAGAGGCACTGGGTGGACACGGGCAGATCAGGATGGCAGTGAACTGATTACATGCCAGCTAGGAAGCCTCCCCATTTCCTCTTACTTTTCTATACTCCAGGAAAGCAATTTTCACTTTCTAGGCGATGGGTGAAATACAAACTCTTTGGAGTTTTCCAGTGAGGAGGAGATTTAGAGGGAGGGAAAAAAAGTGTTAAGTCATAAACAGTAATGAGACATTGATAACTCCTTAATTTGTCAAAGTGGTTTCTATAGAGAAACTACATTTTAAACTGGCAGTGACTAGAAAACCACTGTACCCACAGAATTAACTTGCATGGGATAGGTCTTTATGGGTCATCTGTTTTTGGCAGATGAGAATTCCAGGTCATGGGACAAAGGTGTAGTCATTATGCTGTCCCAATTATCTTCACTGCTCAAAACCCATAGCACTTCATCCTCCTGCTTAAAATTCTCCAATGGCTTCCCTTTGTATTTAGAATAAACTGCAAATGTTACCATGGCACACAAGGCACCAGAGAAGGTCAGAAGGCTCTGACCTTCTTTTCTCATCTTATTCTTGACCTTCTCTTCTCATTATATACTCATTCAGCAATCTAATCTACTTTCTGATATTTCAATGAACTAAGCTTTTGTCTACCTCCAGCCTTCAGCACCTTTTACTTCCTCCACCAAGAATACTTTCCCTCAGATCTCTGCATGACTGAGACCTTATCCTGGATGTCTCAGCTCAAAACACATCCATCTGAGTACACTTTTCCTAATTACCCTAAGTCATTATTATTTTTTAATGATTTTATTTTATTATTTTTAGAAAGAGGGGAAGAGAAAGAGGCAGAGAGGGAGAGAGACATCAATGTATGGTTGCTTTTCACCTGTCTCCAGCCACAGACCTGACTGGAGACCTGGCTTGCAACCTGGTTATGTGCCCTGAATTGAACCAGCAACCTTTGGGTTCACAGGCTGGCGCCTTATCCACTGTGCTACCTAAGTCATTCTTGATGAGCTCATTCTACCTTATTTTTCTCATGCAATAATACATCCTGCTCAGAAGAATATCCTGTGTCTGTTTTGGTTCTTATCACACTGCATTGTCATTTTTAGTCATCTTGTCTGCCTCTCTGTACCACACTGAGACCTTCTTAGTGCAAATGTGTGCCTAGTCAATCGTGCTGTTCTCAGTGTCTGGTACAAGGCAGATATTCAATGAATACAATCTAGATGAAAGAGTAAATGCATGCATGAAGTATTTTCTTTATTTTTCCACTCAACTTTGTCATTTAGGTAATGAACTTTTCTGAAGAAATTCTTAAAAGGAAAAAAGGAAGCATTTGAATGAGAATGATAACAAAATGCAAATAAAGATTCTAATACAATCTTATCCCTCTCTAACGTGGTACTTCCCTTAACACAAAATACCTATGAACAATTCTGACACTAGAGAGTTTATGATGATTGTTTATAAGTCCAAAAAGGAACATAAAATTAAATATAGCCTTGTCTGACACATAATATATAATTACTGTATTTCTCTTTTTTATCTATAAAACATTCTTTGTAATTGTATAATAAATAAATTCTTCTCCTTCATATGGGAACACATACAAATTTTGATTATGCCTTGTTTACTGAATAGTCAGTCTCATTCAACATGCATTGAACATTTATCTATTGACAACACCATGTATTATTAGGAAACAAAAGCAGTTGAACTGTCATTTAGAAAGTCTTTGCAGAAAATAAGAGGATTATAGTCAACTCTTTCTTTAATCTGGCATAGCATTATTCTACAAACAAAACTAAAATGTTCGAATCAGGCATTCACTGTGAGCCTTCATTAGTTATGGGCTCTTCAGTATCTTTTCCCACCATGGAGAACATAATTCAACCATTTCTTTATGAGGAAAACTAAGAGTCATTTCAATGCATTTAGTGCCCAAAACTAGTCACTTTACTACTGTGAACTGTAAGACAGTTTATTGATGATGAATTCAAAGATCTGAAAGGAAGAAAAAAGAAATAATTTCAAGATAATTTTTGCAAAATAAAGCCTATTTTTAAAAGGGTACATATATGTATAGTATACATACATATACCATATATGTATATTTATACACATACATATGCTATAACATACATATACATATATAATATGTGAATATACATATACATATATCATAAACATAGAGAAATATGCCTTTTTGTTTGATCTATAAACATAAACATCACAGTGCAATTCTTTGAATGCTGTAAATTGGGTTAAATAGGGTAAAATAGTAGTCAAATAGTAGTGACTAAAAAGTTACCCATATAACTCTTGAATTTCAATGTGAAAGTATTACTTGACTTTTTACAAGTAATATGTATCTTTTATCAGTGACTTTCAAGGCCTTGATTAAGAGTAATAAAAATTTCACGTACAAAGGTGATGCTAATAGAGAAATATTTTGATAAAAGGACACACCATTGGGAGTCCTTCAAATTATACTACATAGACCTGCTCTACTTAAGACCAACTCTGTACATAAATATCACTGAAGTTCATCAAGTAGCCAATATTGAGGGAAAATATTTAAATAAGCCTATCAATAAATGTCAGATTTGTAGGAAAAAAGTTATATTGTAATATTATAATGTGACTTTATGTACAACCTCACCTTCTAGACCTATAATTTGGGAAAATTAATATCCTAAATTACTTTAAAAGCACAAACGAATGAGTCTGGTTGTTACACCAGATCAACGTCACCAGCGGTTTCAGCAACCTGACTGGCATATACTTCATTTCTTACACTTAGTAAATGTAGAATGGGCAAAAGTAGGCTACAATTGTTTGTATGGAAAATACAACAATTGATAAATAATATTACAAAAATAAACTTGTTTCACATACAGCTGTAAACCCATTTTTGCCCCATCTTGTACACTTCTATAGCCCAAGTGGATCCTTCTATTGGAGAAGTGGGATTCTTCTATAATTCACTATATAATGATCTGAGCATTTTGTATTTCACTAAGTAACCTTCTCAGTTAACCAAATAAATCATATTTGAATATTGTCATCTACAGGAAAAAAAGAGCTACTCATACTCTATGAAAGTTAGGTGCCCTGGATGGAATCTTCATTTCTAAGATTGGACAAATACTTTGGAAAATTAAAATCTACTATTTCATATTTATTATACGTGTTTAATGTCTTGATTCAACTAATTTAGGATTAAGTGTTAGGGCCAAGAGTGGTCTATGGACTGATGAATGCAATGAACTAAATATTTATCAGTAAGATATGAACCTTATCATGTTTAGGAAGGCTCTTACTTGTTTTGAAACTTATTTAAAATGTATTTTAGGCTCTTTTCCTGGCATGTTCACTTTCTTGGATCTGAAATATATCAGTTAAGGTTGGACTAGCACCAATATGTGGATCAGCATTGGGGAAGCTGCTGATATAAAAAGTGCTGCTCAAGAGTGGAGAGATAGTCAGAACCCAGGAAAGGAGGGCCCAGTAGACTTTGGATGATTAATGATTAATTTAATGTATTAAGTCTGCCCCAGAAGTATCAGGCACACAAACTGTTTTAATCATATTGACATTGGCTTGATACTTTTGGGACAGATGCCATATATATATATATATATATATATATATATATATATAAAGTACTTATCACAGTGCCTAGCCACACAGTCAAGGATCAGTTAAGGTGAATTATTGTTGCTGTTGTTGTTTTCATTTAAAACCAAAATTTGTATTATAATTAAACTTCCATGAGAAAAAGTGAAATGAAATAAGTTGAACTGTATCAATAAATTTCCCATATAGTGTATTTTTCCTATTCTTGGGCGAGGCAGACAAATGTCAGTCATTTTGGTCTGCAATGTATACTAAAACAATCTGGAACTCCAATATTTAACCAAATGTCCTTTCATTTACATAGAACTTTCCATAAAATGTGTACACTAGCTAAACTCCACTAATTGGATCATATTTTTATCAGAAAGCATAGGATAGTTGATGAAAATGATTTGAAATATGCTGCACTTGATTTAAAAAATTTCATTATCTGCCACTTGACAGATGTATGACTTTAACCATTTTGAAACTCAGTTGCTTCATTTATATACGTATCTCACACACTTGTTAGTGAATTTAATATTATGCTTATAAATAATGTGTCTGAAATACACAGTGTACATAAAGAAAGGTTGGGTCTCCTCTTTATTCACTTCCCCAATTCCCAATATAAGGCAGCAAATTAGAATTTGTTTACTATTTCAGTGAAATTCTTTTCATGCTTATTGGCACCAAAACTTAAAATGATTTAGAGTTTCTATTTAAAAACAGCACTTTATTTTATACTGTCAACATGTCTTCAAAATTGAGTGTTACTACCGAGGTCATGTTTATGTTGCTGGGAGTTGCGCCTGAGTGAGCCTGGTAGAGTCAGATGCACTAGAAATGTATGTTTTAGTGCACTGGAAACCTGGAATGTAAATTAAGAAGGGACATGTATTTTATATTAAAGTAAGAAAAATTGGGGAGTTAAAGTATGGCAGATGTATTTGTGGTTAAGAATGAGGGCTATAAAATCAAACTTCCTGTGGTTAAGTGGCAACTCTTCCACTTGCTATGAGGAGCGTTTAGTGAGCTACTCTTCCCCACCTAGTTGTGGTTAATGATCATAGTTACCTTGTAGGATAGGCATTAAATGGGTTCATGCGATGGCTTGCTTATCATAATGCTCAATAAATAAATATTACAGTGACACCCTCAGAGCCTAACAAGACCCTTGTTTCACTTTTAAGTAAAAAATGCTGGCATCAGTAACATTTATTTTGAGCTCTCTCAAAGCAATGAGTATTAATTAGCCTGGCATGAGGTCCTTCTCTAGGGATACTGATCAGTTGTCATTGCCAATTCATTTCCCCATCTCCCCTCCCCAATCTTCTGTCTGGTCTTTCCCATGCCTCCTCCAGCAAAGCTCTGCCAATGTAAATCAATCTTCTTATAAGTTCAAGTGTTCACAGAACGCTACTCCTACCCCTTTGCCTTAATTGAAATTTGACTTTTCCCTGCTGTAACTTTCTTTTGTTCAATTATCCATTCTTTATTTCCGATATTGGAGGCAAAATTACTATGGCTCAAATAGCCATTTGTCACTTCAAGACTATTATTCTTCTTTGATACAGAAAACCCCTCTTTTTTTCAAGGTTCATGACATCTATTCTCAATCCAACCCATCCACACAGCTTTGTTCTTTAAGGTCCGCAGTACCAGTTCTCTGTTGTCTTCACAGAAGCTTCTAAGGCCAGATGTAAGTCATTCAGTCATTTGATTATTGACATTCTTCACCCTCTCAACTCAAAGCCTTTACCTCTCAATTAGCCTAGGAACCTACTATCACAGTCACATTTTTTTTTTTAATTTTATTCATTATTTTTAGAGAGAAGGGTAGGGAGGGAGGAAGAAAGGGAGAGAAACATCAATGTATGGTTGCCTTTCACCTGCCTCCAGCTACAGACCTGGCTGGAGACCTGGTTTGCAACCTGGTTATGTGCCCTGACTGGGAATTGAACCAGCAACCTTTGGGTTCACAGGCCGGTGACAATAGTCACATTCTTGACCTTGCCAAGCATGTATAAATGGCCTACTATGTACCAAGCTCTGAGTATACACCAATGATCCCTACAGACAAAAACCCCAGCTCTCATGGTTACTTTAATAAAGGGCTACTCTAACCACATTCTCATGTCCCTTTTCAAGTATACCTGCTTGCTGATCTTTCCCATATCTCTGCATATTTAACAAACCCTTCATTTTCTCCCAGGGTCATGCCTGATCATGGCCTTACTTCTTTAGGTTCTAACTGTATTAATGTTTTTATCGTTGGCTTATCTTAACAATGTTCCTGTCTTTGGGCCACTTCCAATCAGCTACTTTAATTTAAGCACAGGATTCTTTTGTCATGGACCTCCAGGTCCTGCTAGATAAACTCACAGACTCTAGTTGGGCATTGCAGAGTCCAAGTGCCCAGCTGCAGATGAGGTTTCAGTGGAGCAGGCCAGATGATCTTCTGTCCATGGCTTCAGTGTCTTAAGTTATTACCTTTATCATTTCACTCAGATACCCTCCCTGCTACTCCTTCAAATCCTTATCTCTGAATAGATAACCCTTCTATTCAAGAATATGAAATCATTCAATAGTAAACTTACTTGCTACCTGCAATTATCCATATTTGTTTTCTCTCACATTTTCTTTCACTTAAAAAATACTTATTGAAGCCAGGTTTCCAGCCAGGTCCATAGCTGGAGGCAGGTGAAAGGCAATTATACAATGATGTTGCTCTCCCTCTCTCTCTCTCCCTTCCCCTCTCTCTAAAAGAATAATAAATAAAATCTTTTTAAAAATACTTACTGAGAGCCTACCATGTTCAAGATCTAGTCTAGGATCTTGGAATACATCAGAGAATAAAAATGACATTGATGTTTGTCCTCATCTAATTTACATCCTAGTAGGGAAAATGGGCATTAGGGTTATGGATCAGTGTTATAAGTACTAAAAGCATAAGTAGAGTAAGGCTAAGAGGATTAGGAGTATCACATTCCTTGCAATATTAAATGCACTAGTCATAGGAGGACTCATTAGGATTACTTTTGAGCTCTGGCTGGTAGGACAGGGGATAAGGCACTGGCCTGGGAACCAAAGTTCACTGGTTTGATTGCCTAGCCAGGGCACTAGGTTGCAACCAGGTCTCCAGCCAGGTCCATGGCTGGAGGCAAAGTAAAGGGCAACCATACATTGATGTTTCTCTCCCTCTCTGCCTTTCTCCATTCCCCTCTCTCTGGAAATAATAAAAATAAAATCTTTTTTAAAAAGATTAGTTTTAAGCATAAGCTTGAGAAAAGAGAAGTTCACTGAATCTCAGAATTAGGCTTCAGGCTCAAAGGCAAAGAACCCACCATCTTACTTAAGGTTGAAATCTCCATCTCTACAGGTGTCCTCCAGGACTAGCAGCTATTCAATGCATTCCTCTTCTCTCCTGTAATTTTCAATATTTTCTCCCCATAAATATGGTCTGGGCTTTCTAAACTAAGTAAAGTTTAAGGAATTCTCTCCTTCCATGTACTATATCTAGTTATTGCTTTTTCTCTTACTAGATGAGTTATTTGAAAAATAATAATAAACAGGTAGATGTTACAACCTGGCAGTGTATCATATCAATGTGGTTTACAAATGTATTTATTATGCTACAATCACATTTTTCAAAATGGCTAGCACATTAAGCACACTACTTATATTTATTTCCAAAGTGAAAAACAATTATCTAGCAATTGCCATATAAGATAAATAAATTCTACATAACAACATCTGGGAAATTAACCTTTGCAATTTTGGGAACGGGTTAATTATTGCGTGTGATCTACCCTTGTAGGCAAAAATAACATTGTTTTTCTCAATGAATAAAGAAGATATTTGAATCATCCTAATATATTTAATGCCTTTGGGATTCAACATCAACTTAAATCTAAAATCATGTCCACAACCAAACTGCATGGGAATCATCATCTGAGTCAGAAAGAGTCATGCTCTTCACTTTGCCTGATCCTAACAGTGTAATGATTTCTACTCCCAGTCAAAGAATATGCCCTCAGCATATAACAGTGTGGGAAGCAAGTGAGGATAGATAGTGCTCTAAGATTTCCTCAGCAACTTAGCTATTTTTTGAAAATGGCATAGATAAAAAGTTGCTTATGAGCAGTGTAATCCTGGTAGAGTGAGTGAGTGTGTGTGTGTGTGTGTGTGTGTGTGTAAGATTATTCTGGAAAGTACTTACACTCTTGTTATGCCAACAGTTGGGGTCTTTTTGTTTATTTGGTTTTTGTTTTTTGGAACAAGAGTCTGAAAGTGATTTTATACATGTAGATTCTAATGCTTTATATAATTTTTATCCCTTGGTATAACCAATTAGATATAGACATAGTACATAAACTAAACATTATCTATGGGATCACCAGGGACTAAGAGAGCCTGGTATAAAAACTCTATCAATGGCAAACTCAGAAAGATAATCTCTTAGGGAGTTGGAGTGCAAGAGATAATAGTGTATATTAAAAAGGCACATAAATAAAGAGATAATGATGTGGTAGGGGATGTGGAGTTGGGGAAAAAAAAGAAAGAAAAACAGAGGAAAAAGAGAAAGAGTGCTATTTTTGGTTGTGGCAGGAAAAAGGCAAATTAGTGATTAGTAGAATGTAAGGTGCTGGGGGTGGTGAGAAAAAAAAAAAAATCCATGATGTTAAAGAATCAATAAGACTACTGGGTCAATGGAGTTGCTTGTATCCTCAAATCCATTCTAATTCTCCACATGGAGCATGGATCTGGCTGAGCTACATTCTCTAAAGAAAAACCACATGCCTCCATTGACAGAACAGTGAAAGCCAAACAAAACCTCAGCTCCATTCAGTCTCTCTGTTTTAGATAAATATCTTCTAGGTACCACATTGGGGCTTTTCAAATTTAGGTATGAAAGGAAAACAGTGAGAAAGAATAAGGACATCCCATGTATCCTAAATATTAAGGGATATCTTTCCTCAATACTTGGACATTATTAAAAGATGGGAAAGTAAAAAAATAAAGAATCTATAAAAATACACTGCAATATAAAAGAAAAAGAGCATTTATTTGAAAATTCACAAGAAAAGCATATATACTATATATAAAGCTGTGTCCCTAAAGACAGATCCTTTGTTATTTTGTTGTTTTCATTGGTTGTTATCAGCAAAAGAATTGCTGTTTAAAAGTTGTCACCGTATTTAGAGTTCCAGAGAGAGTAAGTCAACTTGAAGCAGGCAACCCTTTTCCAATTATTTGGGCTCCTCATGGGCCTCCCATCTCAGAACACAGCTTTCTCCGACTTAATGAGTTTCATTTATTCCTCCACATTCTGCTACAAGTGAAAAGTGCTTACCTAAGCTTCTAAAATCCAGTCATTTTAATGAAAACTATTATGACTACTCAAAATACTCAAACAATTTTCATGGTTAGGAAAAAATATTTTATTAAATAATGAGAAAAATTAATATAAACAACAAATAACTGATAGTAAATAAATGTAATATGCATGATTTGATATAAGCAAAAGAGGAATAGCCTTGATCGTGGATGGTGGGTGACAGAGGAGGTTGCAAAAGAAGTATCTTTTGTAGATGAGTTATTCTGTTAGAACTTTTTTAAAGAAACCATTAAAATATTTTTAGGGCTCATGGTTACTTTATACTCAAACTTCACTTAAAAATTAAAGTACACCCCAAGAACAATTTTGGGGCTAAATTAAGGCTAAACAAAGAGGATGATTTGAAACATGGATAGAGCATAAACATTCAACAAATAGAAGACCATAGAAGATGCTACCCTTCTACCCATCTTGCTTCATGTAGTTACACAGACCCAGGCATGGTGGGTGCACCCTAAAATGATGCACATTTCACATTTGTCCTTTACATTTTCTCTGAATAAAATCCATGTGCCAAGTAAGTTGGTAAGTGTGTCTGCCTGAAATTATGATATAAAAAGAGCAGGTTCCATGTCGCACCTATTCAGTGTTTTGAGAAAAAGTCATTATGTTAAATGAGTGGCAAAATATTATTAATCCAACAGTTTTATGTGCACCACATCTCTACGATTCATTGTGCTTTGTCTCAGCTCCTACACATTACTCGCCCCCTGTCTCATGTCTTTGCAATGGCTGTCCTCTCTTCTGACAACACTCAATTCCACATGTTAGTATCGCTCACCCTTTACTTCATCCTCTAGCTTCAATAATAAAATGCAAGCTCTGTTAAGCCAAGACTTTGTCTGCTTTTACCACAGCTATCTCCCCACTACCCTGGCACACAGTAAATGCTCAACCAATATTTTATGTAGCTGAACAATTTAAATGAATGAGTTACATAACTTGGTTAATAAAGATATTAAGCAAAAGAGCAGTCATGACCCTCGAGGTAGGGTGTAATATGACAAGTTTTTTGCTTCTTCTTTTTTTTTTTTTTTTTAGTTTTTTGCTTCTTGATTTTGGATTTGTTTCACTTGAAAACAACCACACTGTCCATTCCTCCTTAAATGACACTAGCTAGAAAGATATGAATGAAGTTGAATGAGTAACCAAGGAGCTTTCAAACATACAAATCTCAGAAAAAAACAATTCACAAATATTTTCTATATTACTATGAGAATAATCCAGTTTTCAAAATATTTGCCACTAAGAATTGCTTTTGGCCTTGGCCAGCGTGGCTCTGTGGATTAAGCGCTGGTCAGTGAACGAAGAGATCAAGATTCAATTCCAGTCAGGGCACATGCCTGGGTGTGGACAACAGGAAACCACACAATGATGTTTCTCATCCTCTCTATCTCCCTCCCTTCTCTTCTCTCTAAAAAATGAATAAATAAAATCTTTCTAAAAATAACTGCATTAAGTCTTTGCATATTTAATTTACGGAGGGACCAGTACTCATCTGTATTTTTGGAAAAAGAACAATTTTAAAATTGACTTTCAGAAATCTGTCATTTTAAAAAATATTTACTTGGCTTTTTGTTAAATATTAAAATATTTCATTTGGATTGTGTGAATAAAAGTGATTAAAGATAAATTGTTTCAACGTTTGTATAATTATACTGTCTTTGTGGTTCTATGTTATCCATGTATTGGCTACTTGATCCTTACAATCACACTGTATCAGGAATAACAGCCACTGTATCCCTACTCTACATATAGGGGAACTGAAGCTAGAAGAATTATACAATTTAATAAATAAAAGAATGAGCCAGGAGTACAAGCTACACACACACACAGCTTCCAGGCAATGCTTGCCCTTCTATTCCAAACTCCATTCCTTAAACTGCTCTTAGAAAATCAGTGGTATTTCCAGCAAAGAATCATAAAGCTTGAAGCGAGGAATCATATCCTCATCAGAGACCCATTTTTAGCTAAGCAGGCTCAGAGGAAATAGTTTCACCCCTTACAGCTCTTCAAAGCAATCCCTGGCAAATTGTTTTCTCTGTATTTCAAACAGTGGACAAGGAAATGTCTGTAATTCCGTGCATGCATCACACATGTGAAACTGTAGAGCTCAGTACCATCCGATGCTTGTAATGCAAATCAGATAGTAGAAAATCTATGAGTAGAAGAAACAAACTAAAACATAATTTTTTCTCATTAAGTGAAATCAATGTTTTTTCTTTTTTGCAAATATAATAACCACTGATAGAATGTCCAATAAAGTGTAAGTTTTGAGCATTACTTGTTATTCTAGCAGGTCTGCCTTTCACAGAAAGTGAAATTTAAATTTTGCACAATCATTATTCCTTTCCACCAACATACTTCATGAATCTCATATCTCCTGCATTATTTATGCTTGGAAATTGCCACCACTGACATCAAAAAGAATATCAACTGGATCTCTGCAAAATTTTGTGCATTTGTGTGGAGTATCAAGTTCAAAGCCTGATATGTGTGTGTGTGTGTGTGTGTGTGTGTGTGTGTACATGTGTTATCTGATGGTAACATTTGCTTATATTTCCCACAACAAAACGAAAAGGAATGTGTTCTAACCTGTCAACTTAATTTCTGCTGAAATTTTGCAACCCAGATAATCTCCAACCAGTGCCTGTTATGTTCATTTCTATGCAGATCATTTTGACACAAGGCAACTACGTTTCCTCTGCTTTACATTAGCAACCAGTTTCCTAGAAGTTGCCAAGCTGGGCCCCAACTGTGATCAATAAAGACCAGGATTTTGCCTTCAATGATCAGGACAATTCACAACAGGGCAAGAGTTGCCTTCTCAAATGGTAAGATAAAAAGATCAAGGCCCTCTCAAGATGAACTTCCAGTGTCATTTTTTTTTTTTTTTTTTTTTAAGTTATTTGGTAATCCTTCTCAGACACATAAGGGAGCTGAACAGGAAAACTTTGTGATGTAACCGTGCTCTGAGGAAATAAGGCAATGTTGCCATCAGCTCAGATGTGGGTTTTACCCAGTCCCGCAGGTGCATTTGCAAGAATGATGAGCTCAGAACCTCCTGTGAATAAAAGAGGTCACTAATCTCAGGAACTCAGGACTCTTAAGATAAAGCCAGAGAACTCCCCGGGAATTTGACAGAAGCATTCAAACTGTTTTCAAGCTGCTGGCAAATTAAATTTCTCATGTTCTATGTGTTAACAGGCCATAGTCACGTAGGGCTGTACTGGTAACAAGCACTATCAGACTCATAAAATTAAATATCATTTTAACAAACATAAGATGTATGAAACTGGGCCTGCCGCATAGTAATCACTTAAAATAATAGCTTTTTACAAATTGTCCAGTCATGACTTCCCAACAGGAAATGCTATTTATCTATCTTTCCTTCAGAAATAATGGATACTTATATTCAATAAACATTTACATATTATCTTCTCCCTCTATCCTAATTCCTATATGAGCCTCAATTATTTATTTCAGTGTTAAACACTTCCCTGAGCTTCATATTTGTGTATAACTTCCAACAGACATCTCTATTTGGGTATCTGATAGACATCTCAATTTGAATATGACTCAAACAGAATTCTTCACTTCTTTCCACACTTTTCTCTTGTTAGATCTTTTCCATTAACAGTGAGCTGGAGATAACAAATTTACCATTTTTCTACATTAGGAATGGTTACATTTATATAATTATTAAATTCTTTTTGCAATAGGCTCAATGCTATAAAATTTAATCTTACGTACACCTTCATATTCCAAATGTATAACTACAAAAGAAGATGGCATTTAACAGCAGCATTGACACAAACAATGTTGCTTGATTTTATAAGCCGTATTGTTATTTAAGAAGGATAGAGGTGTCTTTCAATGCTAAGTCACAGTCTTCCTCTTCTAGAGAATTAGTCTACTGGTCCTTTGCACTGCAAGCCACCTTGTAATTACAGCACACCCTGCACAAGAGCTTTTGCTTTGGTGATATTTGAAAATGCTTCTAAGTGTTATCTTGGGGCTATTCCATACTGAATGGTTATATCCTTGACATTTTCATTATAAATTAATCTTGTTTAAAGTAGCTTCATAAAATAGTCATTTAAATGCAGGTTACCTGAAAGTATCATTCTTGGTAAGGTGTAACGTCTATATTTACAAATAAGACTAACAAATGTATTAAGCAAACACTCTATGGTTATCACCGTTACAATAGTCTCCCACATGGGAAGTAAGATGCTGCTGTTTATGTAGCTGCCAGTCATTATTTTCACATCATTTTATTTTGAAATTGTTTGAATTTGTAATTAAATCTGATGTATAGTTACTATTAGAAAGTAATCCAGTTGTGCAGGAGTCTAGGCAAAATGAAAAGTATTAGCTCCACCTTATAATTCTTTTGTAGTTCTATTTTGTAACAATTCAATCTTTATCTTTTCTTTTTCTCATTTGGTGGGGGTTATGGTATGAGACAGGGCTATAAATTTACAGCATTCTGAAAGGACAGACTATCTGTCAGTCCTGTTGTTTTTGCATTGCAGTCCTTTCTCTGGATGTGATTCATTCTCTCCAATTTTCAGTAAGCTGAATCCAGGTTTCCATTCACATCCTGGTTTCCTAGCCTTGCATAGCACGCCATGCAGGGCTTTTTTTCCCCCTCAGCATTATTTATGGCAAAGTCACAGGCTGTTTCGTCTGCTCTCTTGGCTTGCAGTAATTTTCAATCAGCTCACTGTTCTGCCACATCTTGGTTTTGCTGCTGCCATAGCGTTTCTTTCAATGTTCCACAGAGGGATAGACAATGAAAGATGAATGCTTCCTGCCCCCACAACTGGTTTATTTTATGAATCCCAAAGATATGAAGCAAAGAGATTGATGTGGTAGAAAAACAACCAAGTGTTGGAGTTCTGCTGATGTTTTCTTATTGAGCAACTTCCGTGGCAGGTTGTTCTAAATCTACAAATCTCAAATATTTTCCTATCACAACAGGTATTATTTACTTTCTTTTGGATAATATCTACCCACTTTCTCCCATGTTAACTATAAATCACCTCCTTTTCTCTGTTATTCAAGCAAGTATATGCAAACAAGTGAGAATTATATTATCACCAGATTACACTTGAATTAGCTATAATCTAATAAAATTTACTTACTGACAAATTCAGGTACCTGATTGTTTATTTTAAAGTATTACCTATTACATCTTGTGCATCAATATGTCTAAATGATCTTGAAGGTCTCTTCTACCTCTAATATTAAGAGCCATAAGATGATGCAGAGTATCTCTGAAGATTGCTTAGGCATAAGCTGTTAAACCAGTTACCCTACTTAACCTGTCCATGAGAAGCAAGTGGCACCTGTCCCAATCAGCAGACCCATTTACTCAACTCCTGCACAAATGATCTCCATTTCCTGTTGCTCCCTCGCTTCATGGGCAAAGACTGTTCAACTTTGAGAGGTCCGCAGCATCACACCAATTCAAAGAAACATATCAAATAAAGTGAAGACCTCTTTTGGGTTCCTGCAAGAGAAAGCCACTGAGAGCCAAGGTTCCACTTGTAGACACCATGGAGGTAATTGACTGCCTTTTGCCTTTACACTAGATGACAATGCTTACCATTATCCTACCTATGCATGAGTTTGCAATGTGAATGATAGGATCATGCATGAGGTAAGACAGATATTACTCTTTTATCCACAATTATTTATGACCAAATATAGTATATATTTGTTTTCTTATGTGTGAAGTCCACAGAAGAAAGCAAGCTTCCTTGATTAATGATCAAGCACACTCTGTCCTTTCCCTCAGTCTTCTTCATAGCAACCATTCACTATATTGATGGGCAGGTATTTTCTAGTCAACGGTAGCAAAACTATAGATAGGCTTACACATCATTTGCAAGTTTCAGACACAATGGCGAAACCATCAGCAAGTTCAGTATATCTTTAGGTTCCACTTGAAAAGGCTTTGACCTTTCAGTAAAAATCAAAACAGCACCAATTCAGTTGGTTGGAGTGTCATCCCTTGCACCAAAATGTTACTGGTTCAATGCCAAGTCAGGGCACATACTTAGGTTGTGGGTTTGATCCCTGGTCAGGGTGCGTATGGATAGCAACCGATAGATGTTTCTCTCCCTTTCTCCTTTTCTTTCCCTCTCTCTTTTCCCCACCCCCATGCCTTCCTCTCAATTTAAAGCAATAAAAAAATGTCCTTAGATGAAGATTTAAAAAATCAAAACAATGATGAGCTTGTTTTATATTAATAGCTCTTTCTGCAATAAAAACATCACCTTTAAAAACTAGGCACTAATATTGCTAATAAAAAGGTTTTATGATAAATACAATAGTTTACAATTAAACTAAAGCATATATAACACCAGTATTTTCTCTGCCTCCTCATAAATTCATGTGATTGTTGAGTTGTTATTCTTTGCAGTATCTTTCACCTGAAATAATTTGACTTTTTCACAGCTTCTTTTAGATTCTCCATCTCATTTACAATTCTATCTCTAAATAGATTTAGCTTCCTTTGGTACCATCTCTTATTTTATTTCTTTCACTTCATATATCATATCTTGCTATTGATAGTCCTGATTTATTCACTGTATGCTATCTTTATATGTTGCTGGAACTGCACACGTGTTGTTTTTTTAAGAACTCATTCAGTTGCTGTAAAGTTTATCTGTGATAAGTGGTTCACTGAAAAGTTCTCTTTCATTCAGTACTGAACAAAAACTATTTAAGACTCGATTTTCACAAAACTGACACATGTTAAGAATATATAGTTCTTAATGCAGATCTGAACAATACAACCTGTCAATATGTATCTTGGGCAAAATTTCAATATTCATAATTAACTGTGCAATGTTTTATAGATGAACTGCAAAAGAAAACAGTATGAACATTTATAAAGATACCTGCACATCTAATTTATCATCACCCCCTCAACTATTCAATAACCATTATACATTAGATTTTGTGGACATGACAAACACAGTGCCTACAATGTATTCAGTGCCTTGTAATTTGACCTCTGTTCTCAATTCTCTAGAGACACTCATTTTCTGATTGTCCTTGTAATGACTACATTTATTAACTCAGTACAAATTAACCCAGATGATATCACCATTGTTGGAATATATTCAGAATACATTTTGATCACAGCAAACAGCTGTAAATTTAACATTTTGGGTTTTTTTGGTCAATTATTTCTAAGTTCACTTGTCAACCAATAGTACCTGATACAGTGAAAAAGTGGCCTTTAAAATAAATATTTTATCATTTAGGTTACAAACAGATTAAGCTGTGACAGTCCCTTACCTGAGGAGTGTCTGTGCCCACATACATATATAGCATCATATTAATAACATTTCCGTCATGGAGAAAACTTAGTGTATGTAGCTACTACCATCATTATAATCTTCATTTGGAAACATGTGGAAGGCAACTTGATGAGGAAAAATACACACTGAACTGAAAACTCAAAATAACTAGATTTTAATTTGAGTTCTACTGAGAAACACCTCTATAACATTGGAAAGGATTCTCGATATTTATGGAGAACTATTTTCCAGTATTCAAAATAAAGTCATCTAGGGTGGCTGTACACATGCCCAAGGCTGCTCCCCTCAAGAAGTAACTTCAGAGGCTTCATAATGTAGATAAAGAAATGCATGCCACTATAATATTCTTGCTGAGTGTGGTGGGCAGAATCATGAATCCCCAAAGAAAGCCATATCCTAGTTGTTGGAAACTGTAAATACATTAGGTTACATTGCAAAAAGGCTTTATATTTGCAGAAAGAATTAAAGTTTTTTAATAAGCTGACTTTGAGATAGGGAGAGTCTCCTAGATTATACAGGTGAACCCAATATAATAACAAAGAGTCCTCATAACATGGAAGAGGAAGGCAGAAAAATCAGGATTAGAGTAAAGCAGCATGAGAAGGACTTGACTAGTTCTCATTGGCTTTGAAAATAGAAGAAAACCACAAGTCAAAGACGGGAGGCCAAATCTAGATGCTGCAAAAGGCAAGGAAATTGATTCTCCTCTTGAGTCCCCAGAAAGAAATTCACCAAGCTGTCATCTTGATTTCAGTCCATGGAAAATCATTTCAGATTTCTGACCTCTAAGCAGTAAAATAATAAATTTGTTTTCTTTTAATCCACCAAGTTTGTGAAAATGTATTGCAGAACAATAAGGCATAGATATATCAAGTCATTAAATAAACAGCAACATAACATATCAAAGATAGAAAACAGGAATTAGTTTCCAAATTACTATACTAGTATATTAGAATGTCCACTTTGAAAAAAAAAATAGGACATATACAAAGAAACATAAAAATGTGACCCATACCCAGGAATAACAAACAGTAGGCAACAGAACTATGAAAGGGCCCAGAGGTCATACTTAATTGACACCTTCTTCAAAGAAGTCCTTGTAAATATGTTTAAAGAACTGAAAGGACCCAGACTTGAAAAAGAAAAGGAAGATATGAAGATAATGTCATATTAAATAGAGAATAAAAATACAAATGGAAATACCACAGTTGAAAAGTATAGTAACCTACAGGAAAACAAAATCACTAGAGGGCATGAATAGTACATTTGGACTGGCATGAGAAAAAAAAATCAAGGAACTTGAAGATAAATCAATAGAGATTATAAAATCTGAAGAACAGAGAGAAAAAAAATGAACAAAGCCTCAGAACAATGTGGGATACTGTTAAATGCATCAACATACAAAACAGAAGTAGCAGAAAGTAGAAAGACAAGGAGAAAAATTACTAGAAATATAAGGACTGAAAATGTCCCAAGTTGATTAAAAACATCAGTTTAAACTTCCAGGAAGTTCAACGAACTCCAAGTAGTTGTTTTATGTTGGTCTCAGCCTATCAACAGTAATGCTATCAGCCATGGATGCCTGGGCCTATACTATGTGTGACAAGTCCGCACAGACATTTATTTCACTGAGAGGGCCAATGTTTTTGCTAGACCAGGGGTTCTTATTATGACTGCAAGGTGCACTCAGCAATAGCTATTAGAGAACTTAAAAACAAAACAAAACAAAAAAACCCTCCAGGCTCTCACATATAGGTCCTGAGTAGAGAATGTGTGTGGAATCCGGTTTCTATCTTTATTAGGGTCAAGAGTGGAGTGCCTAGGGTTCTGTAGATTGGCTCCTTATGGGTGAATTTAAAGCATAAGAGCAGGAATTAAAGTGTAGAAAGCAAAATACAGGGTCACTCAAGCAGTCACCCAGGGGTTTCTGAAAGGGGGACTTTATGGGTGGAACAATCTAGTTCTTAATCTAATTGTGAGGCTGGCATGTGCTGGACATGTATATCTTTAAAATGGTTGCCTCAGAGATCAGAACTTAAATGTCAGAAATATTAAATCAAAAAAGGTAACTGTCAGATGCCTATACTACAGTAATAAATACATATAAAGAACCTCACCCACACACACCAGAGAAAATATGCTGAAGGCCCAAAACAAAGAGAAAATTTTGATAAGGCAAAAATCACTTGTCACATATAAAGAAATCCAATTATGATTAACAGATAATTTTTAATCAGGAACAGTGGAAGTTATAAGACAGTAGATAATGTACTCCAAGTACTAAAAGAAGAATAACCATCAACTAAGAATCTTATAGCCAACAAAACTATCTTCAAAATGAAGGTAAAGATATCTACAAAACAAAGAATTAAAGTAATAAAGACCTTAAGACTGAAAGCAAGTGACACTGACAATCATTTAAATCCACATGAAAAAATAGAGCGCTGGTAAATGTAATTATGTAATTATAAAGGACAATATAAATGAATACTTCTTTATTCTCTTAATTTATTTTAAAAAACAACTATGTAAGGCAATATGTTTATAATTGTATTGTTGTAGCTATAACATAAAGAAATACAAAGAATGTTATAATAACAGCACATAGATTGTAGGTGGGAGGAAAGCTATGTTGGAATAAGTAGTTGACAGAACCCAAAATGGTAAATAAGTTTAATACAACAAACTCTAAAAATATATACTTGCTTTCATGTATTTTCTCACCTTTCTTAATAGACTTGAAATTATACAAAATAGTAGGTAAAACAATGTATTATTAGGTAAAATACATAGACTTATCATATGTAACTGATAGCAGAACAAGGGGCAGAGGAATTGAGCTATTTGGAAGAATATTTCTATGTCTTACTAGAATTAAATTTGTATGAATGTGAAACAGATTTTTCTAAGTTAATATCTACAATAAGCTGTTACGTAACTACTAAATTTTTTAAATGCAGTAAAAATCACTAAAAAATTGTTAAACAAAAATATTCACTTTTTTCAAAAGGAGGAGGAATGAGACATAAACAGTAAAATGACAGATTTAAATCCTATTATAACAAAAATAATGATACATATTAAGGGCTAAACAATATAAGAAGCAGAAAGCAAAGACTATAAAACTGAATAAAAATCATGATCTATTTATAGAAGATATTGCTGTTTACAGAAGACATGACTTAGCTTCAAAGATATATAGAGTTTGAAAGTAAAGGCATGGAAGAAGCTATATCATACAAATAGCAACCATAAGAAAGATGGAGTGGCTAATCTCATAATAGGCTGAATAGACTTTAAAGGAGAAAATATTACTGGAGCCAATTAGAATATTTTATAATAAAAAAACAAAGAGGCTAATCCATCAGGAAAATTGAACAATTATAGATGAAGAAAATCTAACAACAAAATCCCAAACACAATACATAAAGCAAAAGTTATAAGCTGAGAGAAACAGATAATTTAAAATATTAATCAGAGATTTTAAGAGTCTACTTTTATAGGAATGGTGATGTGAGAGGTCCTCTTGGTCCCTCCCCTTGCCATTTCGACAATTTGAACAGCTGTCACTCAACAAAGCCTCCCTGCTCCACATGCAAACATGCCTCAGAGATCTGTGCATTGAATCATCTGAAGGTGGGCAAGTGGAAGCGAACTGGGGAAGAGAGAAGGGAGAAAAGCTGAAACAAGCCAGGGACACAGCCCTACAGCCAGGGCTCAGTCTAAAAAGGAGGGAAATAAGGCTGTGGCTGATGCTCCCTTCAGCTGGGAGGAACCTGGGGATTTCAAGGGCATTCCTGCAGGGGTGGGCAGCAGGAGCTACAGCTGAGCCCAGAGCCCTGGCCAAGAACACAGGACAGAGGTGTGTCTGCAATTGTCGGATAGGGAACACTCAACAGAGAAATTAAGCCATGGAGCCTAGTCACCCCATAACCTCCCAAGGCTCACCTCCTCTTACCCACTTTATTTTCCAGAGCAAAGGGGGCATTCTACAACTGGTCCTAAGGTCAGAGAGCAGGGGGTACCCCACAGAGGTGTGAGGTCACCATTACTAGGGTGGCAAAACAACAAAGAAGTCAGCCAGGTTCCCCTAGCTCACCCCGTTTCCACTTATCATTACCAATGGCAGCATCTGGCTACAGGGAATAATACTGGGATTTCATGGATATGGAGTGGATTGAATGCATGCCTGCAAGCCTAAAGGTCACCAGTTCAATTCCCAGTCAGGGCACATGCCTGGGTTGTGGGCCAGGTCCCTGGTTGAGGGTGTTTGAGAGGCAATGGATCAATGTATGTCTCATACATTACTTTCTCTCCCTTTCTTCCTCCCTTCCCTTCTTTCTCAGAGTAAATAGACAAAATCATTAAAATAAAAATTTTTAAAAGATTTGTGATTTAATACCACCTGAGAAATAATAGAAAGACCTCTTTGTATTAATGTGCTAGGGAAGTGCCACTCATACATGTGTCTAGACAGAGAAGGAATAAAAAATCACAAATTACCAAGGCAGGGAGGCACATCTGAAAGAAAATTTTAAATCTTCAGAGAACAAACTCTAAGACATTGAAATATGTGATAATAAAAGGCAAAGAATTCAAGATTGTAATTCTGATAAAAACTCAATGAGCAAGAAAATATAGACAGGAACTCAGCAAACAAATCAACAAACAAAATGAGTACTTTATCAAAGAGATTGAAACTTAAAAAGAACTGAAAAAATTTTGGAGATGATAACAATAAAAGAGATCAAGAGCAAGCTAGCAAGCATAGGAAATAAAAATAACTAAATAGAGGAAAGAATTAGTGATATCAAAGATAGAAATACTGAGATTATGAAGAGGGAAAAAGAGATTTGAGCATAAAAAACTATGACAACTATTTGACTACATCGGAAAGAGCAATATAAGAATAATAGGTATACCACAAGAAGTGAGGAAGAAGGGAATGGAGACCTATTTAAACAAATAGTTGATGAGAACTTCCCAAACCTATGGGAAAAGCATTATCCTTGAATCCAAGAATCAAACAGAATCCTTAGTTAGTTCAATCCAAGGCACACTGTATTAAAATTGTCAAAAATTAATGACAAAGAAAGAATTCTCAAGGCAGTTAGGGAAACAAAGAAAGTAACCTATAAAGAAAAGACCATTAGGTTATCATTAGACTTCTCAGTATAAACTCTGCAAGCTAGAAGACAGTGGAACCTAATATTCAAACTTCTGAAAGAGAGAAATTATCAGCCAAGAATAATTTACCCACCAAAATTAACCTTTAGATAGGAAGAAGTAAAGACTTTTCCAGACAAATATAAGCTGAAACCTACAAAGCATTAATAAAAGAGATCAGAAAAGACAGAATGAAATAGAGAGATATTCCATGTTCATGGACAGGAAGAATCAACATAGTTAAAATGACCATAGTGTCCAAAGCAATTTACAGATTTAATGCAATCAAAATCCCAATGACATTTTTAAAGAACCAGAAGAAAACATCGTCAGATTTGGCCCTGGCTTGTGTGGCCCAGTGGACTGAGCACCAGCCTGGGACCAAAGGGTCACCAGTTTAATGCCCAGACAATAGTGTTGCAGGCCAGGTCTCTAGTTGGGGCCTTGGAAAGGCAACTACACATTGCTGTTTCTCTCCCTCTCTCTCCCCCTTTCCCCCCTGTTTGTCTGGATATTTTAAATCATCAGATTTGTATGGAACCACAAATGAGCCTAACTGGCCAAAGCAATCCTGGAAAAGGAACTCAGTTAGAAGCATCACACTATCTGACTTCAATTATACTACAGAGCCACAATAATCAAAAGAGCATAGTATTGGCAGAAAAATCACACCCAGAAACCAATGCATCAGAATTGAAAGCCCAGAAATAAAACCACATCTAAATGGGAAAATAATTTTTGACAAAGTATCCAAAACATACAATGGAGGAACAAAAGCCTCTTCAATAAATGGGGCTGAAAGAATTGGAAAGCCACATGCAAAGGAATGAAGCTAGATTACAGTTTGTCTCTATGTACAAAGAGTAATTCAAAATGAATCAAACACCTAAATAAAAGATATGAAACAATAATTTACATAAAACAAAACATAGGTACTAAACTTATTGACTGTACAGAACACTTTATGAATTTGACTGTAATAGGAAAAATAAATAAATGGGGCTCTTCTGAACAGCAAAAGAAACCGACAATAAAACAAAAAGGCAAGCTACTTAATGGGAAATGATAGTTGCAAACAACAGCTCTGACAAGAGGTTAATATTCTAAATACAAAAAAAAATCTCACACAACTTAACACAAAACAAACAAATAACCCAATTAAAAAGTGGGCACAGGACCTAAACAAACACCTACCCCAAGAAAACATACAAGTGACCGTTAGATATAGTATATGAAAAGATAGTCAACTTCACTAGCCATTAGGAAATACAAAACAAAACTACAAAGAGATACAAGTTAGAATGGCTATTATCAACAAGAGAAGTAATACCAAGTGTTGGAGAGGTTAGAGAGTAAATGTAACCCTCATTCACTGCTGCTGGGAATGGAAACCGATGCAGTAACTATGGAAAACAGTATGGAAGTTCTCTGAAAAATTAATGATGAGCTACAATATGACCAGACAATCCCTCTTCTGGGTATCTATCCAAAAAACTACAAAATATTTATCCACACAGAAATATGCACCCCATGTTCATTGCAGCATTGTTCATGGTGGCCAAAGAGAGAGACAATCTAAATGTTCTTAGATAGAAGATTGGATAAAGAATATATGATGTGTAATGGAATACTACATAGTTATAAGAAAATATGAAATACTGCCATTTATGGCAACATGGATAGATGAGAAAATTATGCTAAGCAAAACAAGTCAGAGAAATATCAGTCACCACATTAATTCACTCATGTGTGGAATATAAAACTGAAACTCATACAGATACAAACAACAGTACAGTGGTTACCAGAAGGAAGGAGGTGGGAGGGTGGTAAAGAGTAAAAGGGTGGCCCTGGCTGGTAGCACAGTGGGTAAGGTGCTGGCCTGCAAACCCAAAGGTCGCAGGTTCGATTCCCCAGCCAGGGCACATAACCAGGTTGCAAACCAGGTCTCCAGTCAGGTCTGTGGCTGGAGGCAGGTGAAAGGCAACCATACACTGATGTCTCTCTCCCTCTCTGCCTCTCTCCCTTTCCCTCTTTCTAGAAATAATGAAATAAAATCTTTAAAAAAAAAAAAAAAAAAGAGTAAAAGGGGTGAAGTATATGGTGGTACAGGATAATTTGGCTTTGGGTGGTGGGCACACAATGAAATGTACAAATCATGTACGTAGCATAGAAATGTACACTTGAAACCTACATGATCTTATTAATTAATGTCACCCAAATAAATTAAAATGAAATAAAACAAACAAAAGAATCACAATATTTTAGCTAAACTGATCAAATAAAATGTGAAAAACTTTAAATTTATAAAGAAAAATAAGAGGGGATACTATACTTTTTTAAAAATATTTTATTCATTATTTTCAGAGAGAAGGACAGGAAGGGAGGAAGAAAACGAGAGAATCATCAATTAATGGTTGCCTTTCACCTGCCTCCATCTATGGACTTGGTTGGACACCTGACTTGCCACCTGGTTATGTGCCCTGACTGGAGAATCGAACCAAATCCTTTTGGTTTGCAGACTGGTGCCAATCCATTGAGCAACAATTTAAAAAACACTGTGTTTTTTTTTTTTTTTTTTAATAAAAGGTATATAAAGATTACAATGGAGAATTCTTTGACAAGAAATTAGACCAGATGAAATGGACACATTCCTAAACAGCCTTAAACTTCTAAAACTGAAACAAAAATTTTAAATGGACCTATTAACAACCATGTTTGAATTAGTAATTTAAAAGCTTCACCAATTCAAGCTCAGGCTAAGATCTCTTATGTGATGAATGGTTCCAAACGTTTAAAGAAAAATTAATACCAATGCTTCACAAAAACAGAAGCAGAGGGACTTCTCCCTAACTCATTCTATGAAGCCAGTTTTATCTTAATACTGAAACCAGACAAAGCTATCACAAGAAATCCCTAGATCAATATAGTTTATTGACAGAAACTGAATCTCAACAAAATGTGAGCAAATTAAACCCAACAACATATAAAAAAAGGATTATACATAATAAAAAATCAGGATTTGTCCTAGGAATGGAAGGTTAAATGAATACCCTAAAATTAGTTAACACAACACAGGTTACCAGTAACATAAAAACAAAAAGCAAGAAATTCTTCAAAAGAAGAAAAATAGAATAAAGGATATAAAACATAAAGATATTTCATTATATGCAGAAAAAGAATTTGACAAAAACCGAAAAACCATCATCATAAAAACCCTTAACCAACTAGCAATAAAACAACTTACCCAACCTGATTTTGGCATCTATGGAATTAAATGTATATATTGAAACCATATGTAATGCTATAAAACTGAATGTTTTCCCTATTTTCCCAGATAAAATAAAAGGACATGTACTTTGTCATTTTTATTCAACATTATACTGGAAGTTTTAGCAAGGTCAATCAGACAAACAAATAAATGAGTAAATAAATAAATGAGATTAAAAATTGCCTAATACAAGGTCAATATACAAGAATCAACTATATTTCTATATACTACAAATGGACAGTCTGAAATAAAATTAAGAAAACAACTGTATTTACCATAGCATCAAAAATAAAATAAGAATGTCACAAAATAACTGCAAAACTGATGCCTTGAAAACTATAGAATGTTACTGTAAGAAATTAGAAGATATATAACTAATAAACACATGAAAAATGCTCAATATTCTTAGCTATCAGAGAAATCATATTAAAACCATGAGATACCACTGCACAGCTTCTGGCATGTTTATAATAAGCACATAGGTAATAACCAGTGTTCATAAGGGCATGGAGAAATTGAAATGCTCATTCTGTTAGTGGGAATGTAAAATAGTGCAACTTCTTTAAAAACATCCCAGCAGTTACTAAAAAACTTAAAACAGTTACCACATTATCCTGCACTTCTAATCCTTGGTATATACCAAAGAAAAATGAAAATGTATAATCACATTAAAACTTGTATATTAATGTTCAAAGCAATATTATTCATCATTGTCAAAAAGTACAAACAACTCAAATGCCCATCAAAAGTGCAGTATACCTATACAATGGATTATTATTTAGCTATTAATAAAGTGAAATACTGACATGCTACAACAGGCATAAATCTTAATAACATGCTAAATGAAAGCAGTCACAAAGTCTACAATTTGCATTTTCTATTTGTATATAATGTCAAGAATACAAAAAACTATACATACAGAGAGTAGACTAGTAATTGCTTAGGGCTGTAAGAGTTCATGATGAAATTCAAAAATAACTGCTAATGGGGATAGAATTTATTTTTGAAGTGATATAAATGTTCCTAAACTGATGTGGTGATGGTTGCATTACTTTCTGAGTATACTAAAAATGTTTTTAAAAAACTTAAAAAGAAACTTTGGTGAAAGGTTTATGGACAAAATATCACATAACATACGTAACGGTAAGCCTGAACTTTTACAACTGTACATGAAGGTGCAATTTTTGTAAAATGTTGCTTCCTTTCAAAATAATAAAGAAGAAAATTATAATTATCATTGGCAAATGTTACCATTTTTAGAGTCATTAAAATGAATAGTTGCAATTCTTCAAAATTATTATTTTAGGATGATTATTAGTCTTTTTTTTTTTTTTTTCTATTGGGAATAGACTTTTCTAATGTAATTGAGTTGATTTTCTGCTCTTGAAAAGGTAAATGGAAGTATGCAAAGAATAAATAATGCTGATTTTCTGGTTCTTGGGTTCACTACAAGCCCAAATGGCCCTAAGAACAATTCTTCACTGGCTTTGTTAAAATTATTTTTCTGTACTGTTTTTCACTTTTCCTAAGTGACACACAAACCAGTGTCTGGAGACCCTAAATGACAAAATAAGCCAGACTGACAAATGGGGTAAATTTAATTCAGATTTAAATATTCCACCTGAAATACAATATAAATAGCTATTTTTACAAAAGATACAAAGCAAGAAATGGCTTTACCATTAACAGTCATGTGGGTTTGGTTTGTTTGCTTAATTTTCATACATGCAACCCACAGGGGTTGTGAAACCTTCCCAGACTCTGTATCAAGAATTCCCAGGATAGAGCCCTGTCTGGTGGCTCAGTGGACAAGGTGCTGGCCTGCGAACCCGAAGGTCACTGGTTCGATTCCCAGCCAGGGCACATAACCAGGTTGTAAGCCAGATCTCCAGCCAGATCCATAGCTGGAGGCAGGTGAAAGGCAACCATACACTGATGTCTCTCTCCCTCTCTGCCGGTCTCCCTTCCCCTCCTTCTAAAAATAATAAATAAAATTTAAAAATATATAAATAAATAAAGAATTCCCAGGATAAGTGGGCCCTGTGGCTATAATGTCAGTTCACATTCACAAGTACCAGAGAGCATTCAGTGACTTTCAGGAATGCCCTGGACTCTTCCTCTTCAAATCTACTCATGGATATTAATTTAGATCAGGACATGGTAGAACAGATGCAATATATATAGTTATAAATCCTTTTTATATATAGTTAATATACATCTGTGATATATATCCATATACTAAGATATATATGTATGCAGATACAGAGAGAGACAACTAGATTGATAAATAGTTAATTTAGATAGTGTCAGGTCCTCTTAGAGCTTTTGGACCAGCAGATTCTGATAGTGGGCAGGCCTCTGGTCTGGTGAAGGACATATGCAGAGCTTTCCAGAGATTCAGCATGCTTTATTGCAAGCAGCAGGTTTACGACCACACAGGCAGGGCATCTAAAATGTTGGTGTCCCCATGCATGGTTATCTCACTCCTATTACAACTGCACTTAGGTTAACAAGCACAGAGAGAGTGTCTAGGCATCCTGCACCCACTCTCCTTTGAACACAGCAGCAGCGTGCCTAGCTTATAGTAAGGACATCTTAACACACAATGGAACAAAAGAGGCTCTATACACACTAGAACAAAGAGGCAGTATATCCAAGGGTGACACCTGTCTGCTCAGGCCGCTATGAATGGTCACTTTTGGGGCTCAGTGTTCTGGGGCTCTGGGATAAGATCAGCTTTAAGGCTAGCTGGCTGGTAGACTCCAGCGGAAGAGTCAGCCATATACACAGAGGAATGGGGGACTAGCCCCCTACCCTGACAGAGATCTTGTTATTGGCTTTCTCTGACTTACGTATGCTCAATACACAATGGCAGAAGCACTTTCAGAGATTTTTAAGTCAATACTATAGTCAAAGTCTCAGATAAGACCCTTTTGGAATAGGTGTTAATATTCATGACCCAGGAAACCAGATACCTTCCTGCATATTCCATAAACTAACTTGAACCCATCCTTGTGCTCTCAGACCAGTGCCTTACAACCTACACACCTACACAGCTGTGCGAGGTGGTGCTGGCTTTGTGGTCACAGAAGTGGAACACAGTAGTTCAAGAGTTCCTTTCAATATCAGTGGTACCCTTTTAATCTAAAAAAAAACTACTGAAAAATCATTAGTACTTCTGCATTCAGAATCTTACCTGTGATATCTAGTGTGAACCGGCATTTAAAGAATACCTTAATAACATCAAAAAAGATAATGCTGTGTTGTGGTTGGTGCACATAACTTTGAGTCTGATCTTCATCAATCATCTTTTTTTTCCATCAATCATTTCTAAATAAGAGTTTCCACTTGGAGAAGTAAAGATAATTAAAAATATTCATAAAGCCCTTTAGAATTCTCAAATAAGAGATAAAAAAACGATTACAATTTTCACATGTAATATTAATGCTGGTATTTACATCTTTTTTTAATATCTGAATTGGCTGATATTTTAAATATATTACTCTAGTTGGAACAGAGGCAAGATTTGAAGTTGTTTGAATTTCTTAGTTTAGGTACTTGTGTACTTGAATATTAAATAGCAAGTAGAAAAGGGTGAAATATATTGATTCAGAGGAGTAAATAATGAAGCCAAGGTATTCTCTCACATAAAATATAGATATGAAGTATTTATGCATGCACTCAGTCATTTACTCACTCAACAAATAGTTACTGCATTCCTACTAGTCACTATGTTGGGAAGTGAAAATATGATGAAAAAATAATAGTCTCCCACTTTTGAGGCACTAACACTCAAATGGAGGAGGGGGGAGGGATATCACAAGTAATTACATCCTAAATGTAATATTCACAGCTGAAGTGAGCTTCAGTTTCTTCCACTAAACTCCATGTACCATAACAAGATGCTTTGGCCAGTCATAATTCCACGTGCCCAGTGCTTAAAATAGTGTCTGTTGCATAGTCAAAATTCAGTAAACATTAAGCCTCATGGAAAAATATGAGCTGGAATAAAATAAATGTTGGAGTAGCTGCCTCTAGGTAAATTGTCTATAGAGAGAGTAGCCTGAAAAAAAAAAAAAAGAAGAAGAAAACTGAGAGCTAAATCTTGAGAAATCCTAGCATTTAAAGGATTGGTAGACAAAGAAAAACCTGGAAAGGAAGCATGTAAGTTTCCTCCAAAGAATGAGGATGATAACTAGGGTAATGCTGCAGCAGTGTCTCAAAAGAGTGATCATTAGTGTTGACTTCTGCTGGTCAAAACTGAGTAAGAGGGGAGCTGTGCAAAGTCCACTGTATTTAGAGATAAGTAAGTCATTATTGATACAGTTTTCAAAAGTTTAAAAGTGATTTGGGTGGGATTTTAGATGGTTGTGAAAAGTGACTGCAGGACATCAGTGTTTGGCTATGAATGGAGGAGAGAGAAGGTGCAATAGCTTGATTCAAAGAAATATATCAATTTCAAATGCTAATGGAAGAGAGAGATTTCTGATAATAAGAAGGGAATGCGATACAAAGCACATTCATTTATTCAAAAAATATTTACTGAGATCCAAAGCTGCCCAAATACTTGGGCTCTAGGAATGAAAAAAAAAAAAAGAAACAAAACAAAAGCCGGCAATGTTAGGAAAGCTCCTTTTCCTCATGTAACTTACATTATAAAAATTGGTACCCTCAGAGACAAGAAGTACACTCCATTACAATGGCAGGAAAATAAAAAGGTTGGAGGAAGAGGGTTATAAACATGTGAGAACACAGGTGTGAGTCAGAAGGCTGAGGTGCAACCACATTAATTAGCAAACAGCACCAAAATCTCAGCGGTTTAACATTATGAAATTTTATTTTTTCATTCGCACAAAGACAGGAAAACAGTTATCATTCATGAAGTAATTCGGAGTTGCAGGCATTCTTATGGCACCTCTCTTGAACACAGTGCCCCAGGGTTCATTTAAGCAAGGGAAAAAAATATACAGAATCATAAATTCTGGTGCTGTCACTCTTATTTCTCTGACCGAAGCAAGTCAGGCAGCTTTGATTAAGTTCAATAGGTAATCCTTCTATATGTTTAAAACAGGCAGAAATCTAAAAATACTGACAAGTACCAATAATATTTGCTAAACTGTAAGTTCTACATGTCAGTCAGTCCCTCTAGTATCCTGTTATCTACATAGCCAAGGCTGGAGTTGGTCAATTCTGACATGACAATGAAAGTAACTTGAGAGACTTCAAAAAAAAATTGGTGTATGGAGCCATGCCCAGGGAATTTGGAGTAATTTTTCTTGAATAGAGCACCTGGGATGGAGAATTACTTTCTTGGAAAATACTCTTGAATTTTTTGTGTAGTTGAATAGTAATAGTTATAGCATAAATAATGTCTATCAATTTGTGTATTGTATCAATATTTTTATCTGTATTATTATTTGTGTGACCCACTAACCACAGGTTGTTAAACAAAGTAATAAAGAGCCTGCTTTGTGCAATTAAAAAAACATTCATTATAAGCAAAAAAAGAATTTCACCCTTATTTCATAAAGCCACTTCCTGAAAATTAAACTACAGCCCTAGTTCCATCTAATCTCTTTATATCCTTCGCTGATGTGAATGAAAATGGTGTTCTTCGGATGCTCAACTTTCAGCTTATGTGTCAGGTACCCTACAGGTTAATGTTCTTATTGATTGTACCTTTTAAAACAGTGAGTTTAACCTTATGTTTGTGAATTGTGATTTTTTTTCATCCTCACCTGAGGACACGCGTATTGATTTTAGAGAGGAGAAGGAGGGAGAGAAACAGCGATGTGAGAAACATCGATCAGTTGCCTGCTGCCTAGGTCTCAGCCAGAACCAAACCTGCAACCCAGGTGCATCTCCTGACCAGTATGGATTCTGCAGCCTTTGTGTGTTTATGGGATGACGCTCCAAACAACTGAGCCACACTGGCTAGGGCCAAGGTACTGTCATTTTAATGATTTTTTCCATCATTTGCTATGAAAATAAATACTGTATTTTAGATTTATTTGCCATCAATTTTCTTAGGATAAAAAAAAAAAAAAGAAAAAACCCTAGAGTTAGCTTTACTTGCAAGTGCACTGAAATTGAAAGCATCTGACAAATATGTTGTCCCCTCATGCTATGTCTCTCCCTTATACCCTAGCTATTCTCTCCTATCCCATCATTAAAGGGTTACAACATTTTTCAAATAACTCTGTGATCATACTGTTAAAATGCATATGCCTATGGAAAGGACACAGCCCTTAAGCTGTATGTTATTAGCCCCGGTATGAGGATTAATTTGTCAACTGTCACCTTAGAAAATGGAGTGCAATCCTCAGTCTTCTGTCATGGAAGAAGTGAAGCTTAACAAGGAAACAGACTTATGGGAAGATAAAAGGGAGCACTAAACATTCTTGCTGAGCAAGGATACCGTAACGATACTCTAAGTCAAGGAGCCTGGGTCCCCAGATCCCCCTGGTAGGCCCACGAGGGCTAGAGAAAGAAAAAGATGCAGAAAATGTGGCCACTGACAAAGGTCAAGATTAAGAATTATGAAAGCAGAAGTTTGCCTACCTCACAGTTTTGCTTACTTGAAAATCCTGTTTTAGATAACACTTAACAATGTGAAAGAATGGGACAATCTAGGGTAGAATAATGACTGACCACTCTTTTGTTTTCATTATAAAAACACCATGATGGGAAGAATCCCTCTAGTATGGTAGAATGAATTGCTTTGAGTAGCACAGGCCTGGTTTCCACTATACCAGCTCAGATATGAAATGTTCATGTGAACTTTGGCAGTTACTAAATGCTCTTATTTCCGTTTCATCATCTGAAAACTCAGAAAAATAAATATAAAGCAACCACAACATAATTAATGCTCAATTAAAGTGGCTTATTTAACTGCCATTATCAATGGCAAGGTTCAACTCTGGATTAAAACATAGCTTTGCCATCTCATATGAAAAATAAGACAGACCACATGAACTCTTAAGAATATAAATAAGCCCTGACTGGTAGCACAGTGGGTAAGGTGCCGGCCTGTGAACCCACAGGTCGCAGGTTCGATTCCCCAGCCAGGGCACATAACCAGGTTGCAAGCCAGGTCTCTAGTCAAATCTGTGGCTGGAGGCAGGTGAAAAGCAACCATACATTGATGTCTCTCTCCCTCTCTGCCTCTCTCCCTTCCCCTCTTCCTAAAAATAATGAAATAAAATCTTAAAAAAAAAAAAAAGAATATAAATAGTGCTCAAATTCTGGGGCTCTGATCACCATTCTTTTTTTTTTTTTTTTATTACTGTTTTATTATATCCATCCACTTTTTCCTTTCCTCTATCCCCTTCCTGACACACCCACTCCCCCACCAAAATCAATCCCATGATCACCATTCTTATAATAAGATTGCAAGTAAGGGTAGATGGATGCATTGTCTTAACATTGTTAATAGCTATGGATGTGAATATAGCTACATATCCAAAGACATATATAAAATAAATGGAGACCTCTCAGATATGTGACTTTCTGTAGAAGAAGAAAGTGACTAAAAGACCTTAAGGAGATACTATGTTCATTAATTGCTCCATAACTCCAGACTTCCTAAGAAATAATAGTAAGTATATCATTAAATGTCCTTAAATGTCTCTTAAAACCTACATAGAATTCTATGAAATAAGAACTAAAATGCCCTTTCTCATGTAAAAACATGAGTTTCACTACAGAAAATATCATTAAAAGTTCTAATTATTTTATTTTTTACTTACAGATGATTTGACTAAATAAAATTATGTATTGCATAATGTGTCAAATTTACCTACCTAAATGCTATAGTTTTTCCTTTATTTTTATTGCTTATGGCCACATCTAGTTCTTACAAAGATTATTTCTTTTTCAAATCCAAGAACATTCTATTCTGAAACACACTGAAATTATTTGTTCACAAAATATATCTTAATTTTCTCATGATTTGCTTTATTAGATGAAATTGATAGCATCAGCAGTAAAATTCTCCTCTGAATCACTTTATGGGAAAGTGACTATTACTAGTAATGAGCAAGTACAAGGTAAAAACCATCTGGTGACTCTAACAGATGAGACAGATTCTATTCCATATATTAATGATGCTTCCCCCCATAATTTGAGATACAAAAAATAAAATAAAATGTTTAACACAGAGATATTTTGTCTTCTATATAAATATAATCCCATGCTTGGGAACCACCCATAAGGTTTTGCTACTGTCTTCTACGAAGAATTAAGTTAACTGAAACTAATCTGTGCAGGAAGAATGTTGAGAAACCCTGGAAAAAGGGCCAAGTAACCCCATGATTTTAATTCAAACACATAACATTTGTTAAACCTGCTTCATTTCACAAAATGTGAAACATCTGCCAACATCTGTTCTTCATAGCAGTAGATCTGTAGTGTACCATTATCCAGAATCTAGTTAATGGGGGCACATTAGCTTTGTGCTATGCTATCAGCTTCAAGGAGAAATTTAGCTGTAGTTTTCTCAGTGCCTACAATTTTCAACCCATCAGTCATACAATTTTTGTTGTTCTCATATTTAATTTTAGCAAAATCGCCAGTAATGGTCAAGGAAAGAGAAAATGCCAAGGTAAAAATCACATCATTATTTTAATATATGCATTTTAGAGTAAACGCTGAAAAGAAAGATTTCACGATTTTCATAAAGAATTATTTTTACATTTTCTGATTAAATCTCCCTATAACACCTTTCAGATTAATAGTGTTGCTTGATCATGAATCTGTCTTTTCAGCTATGTCCTTATATATGAATAACAATGATGCCAGCGGTAGCAGCAGCTGCTGCTGCTTTAAAAGAAAAGACCCTTTTAAGTAACTTGCCTGCTTTTTACACTATTCAAGAACTAAAAATAGGAGATTGAATTATAAATCCGGAAGACAAGCTGTGTAACTCAGAAGCTAAGACCCTTGCTACAGATACAAAAATCTTTAAGAAAAATCATGTTCAATTATTATTTTTATTATGCTATAGGAACAAGTCAATGATGATCACATTAGAATATGCCATTCACTGAAGCCATGAAGTTTTGAAAAGGTTAGGCATATTATACTGTATACCAAAGACTTTGAATCATTTCTTATGATTTAGAATGTAGAGAGAAGTAGGGAGGTCAATGTTAATTTATTTTAATGAAATTTTTTGGAAACAGAATACGTTGTATCAAATATATTTGTATTTCATGTCTTAATATAACAATGATTTTTAAGAAATACCTTTTTAAATATTTGTGTGTAGCCAAATATTATGAGAATTTTCATTCATTGTTCAGTTTTATATATAGCTGTTTAATAAGAGGAAAACAAATTAATATTTTTATATTTTTCATATTAATGATGATAAATTATGATTTCTACCTTACCAACCACAATTTTGCAGTTCTTCAAATCCTATCATCTTTTCATGATGCCCATTTTATTTTTAATACATGATTTACAGATCAGATAAGAGTTCGATTAAACAATGCCAAGACAGTGTTTTAGAATATGCAGCACCTATTTTTCAGTGTGATGTAAATGGAGGGCATACTAAAAGAAGAAACAAAGCCTTGTCCATGAAGACAGAGGGAATAATCTTTGACATACTAAATACATTTAGATTAATAGAGATTCAAAGATAAGTATACAATAATATTTCTTAATCTTGGAAGAATTTAAAATCCCTCTACCAATAAAATGTATAGTGTGTATGGGAACATGAAGGGAAAAACACTGCAATGTAACTATGTAGAAAAGTGACTAAAGCAACTTATATAGACTTGGGTAAGAAAAGAAAATTCTTGTGGAAAGTTGGAGAGATAAGAACATCCAAGACAGAGTTTAAGGCTGCAGATAGGTCAACAAGGATAAAGTAATAAGATTTTCTGAATTAAAATGCAATCATTTTAATCAAGAAGGAGTTCTGAGTAAACCAGGGAAAATTATGTTGTTGGTATTTCTAAAAGGAAATAGAATACCTTAATTCTTCATCCCAGAAAGTTTGGCAAGCCATCCAAGTTAGTCTACACTACCGATCTACTTAATGCTTCATGACATTGTGCCAACACTGTGCAGCATGGCAATACCTAAGGAAGCTGCCCCACACCCATGGTTTAAAAACAGACCACTAAATGACAATCAAGTGAAGCCAGTATTGAAAAAGAACAGATGCTTTCTATTATCCTCACAATGGAATATTGTATCCACAAGACTTACTAAGATTCAGGATCAAACCACCTTTTCTGAACAATGATATAAAAAAATCCTATTAACAGAAACCACTATCTTATTGACCAGGGTGTCAGACTTCGGAACACCAGAGGAATGTTCCCCTTCCTTTAGTTTTACCTTCCTCTTGAAGGGCAGCTTCCTTAGGTATTGCCATGCTGCACAGTGTTGGCACAATGTCATGAAGCATTAAGTAGACCGGTAATGTAGACTAACCTTGCATGCACAATCTTCACTTGGTAACCACTGAAACAAGTGATTTTCTATCCTGGAAGGAGTTTTCAGTTTGTGCATTTGCCTCTCCAAAGGCCTATTACACAGATCAAAACCTAATTACACCTGCAAAGCTACCCCCACTTACTGACAGAAAACATTCAGAACAAATGCCCCAGCCTCACTGTCATTCATACCTACTACACTAATGATAAACTATGGTATTTACATTTTCTTGTTGTGTCAGCTTTCAATTTTTACCCTTCCCATGTCCCCGTTCCATGACCTGGCATGCTTTATCTCCTCCCAAGTTCTTCAAATATTTTTTTCGTTTTCTTTTTTCAGACCATTTACTCAAACACAGATGAAGGTGCAAAGAGGCCTCAGCACCTAAAATTATGATGGCCCACAAGAATGTAAAAACAATTGTGCCACAAAATCCAAAATTGTTCACATTGAAGCATAAACATTACTTAGTAACCCTATTTCTCTTGTTTCTTCCATTTCTTTAGTATATTTTAATCTTACTTCTTCCCAGATAGTTATCCAAGTACTTCAGAGCATGACCAAGTTGTTACGGAATGAGGAAGAGAATGAGAGCAGGAAAGGAGGGAGCAGAAGGAGGAAAGGGGTTGGGGGCACAATGATCAATTAGGAATGTAGGCTATTGCAAGATGTTTTAAATTTGTCTCTTTACTAAACTATAACTAACTGAGTCCATTTTGTTGTTGCTGTTTTTTTTTTTCACCTTCTTTATGCTGGATTGATGGATTTTAGTGCTTTAACATTAGTTAACTGGTCTTGTTACATGCCTGTCCAGCATTTAGTCTAATTGTCCTCTACATCAGCAATTTCCAACTGTGCGATCCTCAGGCTGGGAGCATCACTACCAGCTAGAAACACATTAGGAATGCAAACCTCAGTCCCCACCCCAGATTTAGAAACAAAATCTAGGGCTTTGTACTCAGTGGTTTGGTTCCAACAAGCTCTCCTGGAGATTTTACACCTGCAGAGCTCTGAGCACCACAGCTGGACACATCTATCATCATGGCTTTTCTAAAACACCTTTCTCAACATGTTTCTGTTCCTCCACTTAAAATACTTCAACACTTGTCTATTTCATCTTCAAAATACAATCCAGACTCACTTTAACATAAAAACCATTATGTGGTTTGATTCCTATATTGCTCCTATACACTAATCGTCCACCCACCCAGCCTGCCAGCCACACTGAAATCTGTTTATTCCTCCTTGTTGCCTATGTATATGCCATTTCTGATGATTGGAAAACCTGACATTTCCTTTTAGATCTAGAAAATTTCTAGTGACTCTTCAAGTGTCCCTCAGTTCTTGGCTTCTCCATTCAGCTTTCCCTCAGCTATCCCCAGTGTTCACTCCGATATGGTATATTGAGGCATTGTTTCTTTGCTGTTCACTCTTAACGCTCTATATATGTACTGCTACCACCTAGCTTTTCTAGATGTGTTTTTAAATGTCTCTCTTTTTAAAGGAGAAAAGAATATGCCACCCCAAAATATGCCATTTGGGTATTTTGGTTGTTGAAAGGCACTTGAGACACAGCCAGTACAAGAAGACCACTCTGACTCTCCTTTGCCCCCTGGAAGCAGGAAATAAATCTTCCACATGAAAAGTACCTCCCTGTACCAGGAGAGGTGAAATAAGGAATTTAGGGCCAAGAAGACTGTATAAACGAATCTTGGTATTTCCTCACTAATTTATAACCCCAACCTCTTTGTTTTGTCAACTCTTCCTAATGGGATTGTTTCTTTGTTGAAAAGGTATGAGTTCCCTGCTTTGATCATGTCTTTGAGTCTCATATTTTCATGGAGGCTCCATACATACAGAATTAATGTTCTTTTCCCATTAATCTACCGTATGTCAATTTAATTATTAGATCAGCCAAAGAAGCTAGAAAAGACGAAGAAAAAAAAATTCTCTCCAACATTTTGTCTAGAAGAAACTTCTTCGATGAAAATAGAATTTACCTCCAGATGTCTTGTTCATTCTTGCATTATATGGGTCTGGTACCCGTAGGGTGAATAACTGCTCCTATTCAAGAATGACAGGGATCACCTATTGGATGATCTGAATTTTCCACAATACAGTTGTGAACCATAAAGGAAAGAGCATTTAGCTAAGACCTAGGAAACAAGCTCTCAAGTAAAAAGAAAATTAAAACATGCTTGCAAAAAAAAAAAAAATGCAAGGATATTTTAGATTAAGAATAATGGAACAAACAACCTTTTAAATTCTGATATGAATTTGCAACAATGTAAGGGGTCAAGAGTAAAGCAGGGTCAGAAAGTCAAAGTGGTAAACTGGGTCAGAAACTGTGGCTAATGGAGGGTATTGGTGATCTCAGTTACTTTATAGCATAAGGAAAAAACAAGGTCTGACCACTGAACAACTAAGACATTGGAATCGAGAACTCTGAAAACAACAGGGATTGTGAAAGACAACACACTAAGAGAAATAAAAGACTAGAAAAGATGTTACAGCCACAAAAGACCAAAAAAATTCTTGTCAACCTCCTGTTGGACAGAGAGTGAACAAAACAATTTCAGGAATTTCTAAGAAGAGGCTTCATTCATATACGTTGATACTGTGAATGCATGTCAGGAAAACTTCAAAGCAAAAAACGAATGACAAGTGATCAGACTTACGGTTGTGTCATGTGAAGAGCTTGGAAGACATCACTGAACAATCTAACATAACAACTCTTCTTAGATCCCGCAGAGAACTGAGGTCATGGAACACCCTGCCGCCTTGAAAACTGAAGAGAACGTGAATATAAAGAATAACAGCTGACGTCAGTTTACCAGCTGGAGCCAGTAATTTGCAGGAACAACTTAAACGGTAACTACTAATTCCTGAAGGCTGAGTGAGGCCTGGCTCAAGAATTTAAAAAACTCCAGGGGGACTGGTCTTAAGAGAATCCCCACACTTTCATGGGTTTTACCTTCTAGAAATTCCTCAAGAGAAACTACTGTCCCAGAGCTTTATCAAATGTGGGGGAGCCCTGGCTGGTAGCACAGTGGATAAGGCGCCGGCCTGTGAACCCAAAGGTCGCAGGTTCGATTCCCCAGCCAGGGCACATTAGCAGGTTGCTAAGCCAGGTCTCCAGCCAGGTCTGTGGCTGGATGCAGGTGAAACGCAACCATACATTGATGTCTCTCTCCCTCTCTGTCTCTCTCCCTTCCCCTCTTTCTAAAAAATAATGAAATAAAATCTTAAAAAAAAAAAATGTGGGGGAAGGACAATACAATTAGATAACTTCATACCCCTCTAGCCTTGCTAGATTACTTAAAGGGAGAGAAAAAATAGTCTATGAAATGCTTTTGAAGATAACATGCCAGGAACTCAGTACAACAACAATAACAAAAAATAAATAAATAAACTGATATTTAATCATTAGATTATAGAATGCTTTCCATTCCCATTTGAGTATGTCCCACATTTCTGTACTGGGTTTATTTCCATTCTTTTATTTCCTCTTTCTGGTTTAGTTTGTACAGTTTCTATTGACTTGTTTTCAGATCTGCTGTTGAATAACAATTCAAATATTGTATTTTCAATTCCAGAAAGATGATAATAGTTTTGAATATATTGGAATTCTCTGTTTAATTTAAACATCTTTTAATTCATTTTTCATGTTATCATCTATTTCATTAACATATTTTATAAGTTATTTTAATGCATTTTTCTTGCTGAACCCAATGTATACAAGGTCTGACCCCAAAGTATAAGCCATGCAAATTGTTTTGATTAGATTGGTATTGGCTTGATACTTTTGGGACAGGCCTCGTGTACCATCTGTGGGTCTGACTTTATTGCCTGTTTCTTCTCAAGATTTTTTAGCATAGATTTTCTCCCAATTTGTACACTCGTGATTTTTATTTTATGCTAAATATTATGTGCTAAAAACTATACTAGAGTTTGCAGATGATGTTATTTTTCTCTCAGGAGGGCCTCCTCTTTGATCTGCCAGGTAGAGTGAAGTGCTTATTTCAGCCATTCAATTAGGAATTGAGGTTGGTGGGAGCTAGGGTTCAGTTTGAGATTTAGTGCACTTACATTTCTTCCCTATCCCTTCAATATGGCCCAACACAATCTTTTCATTTAGCGCCTAAGTCTCTGTTACCTGTTTCCTCAAAGACAATGTTCAGTTGTGTATGTAAGTATGTGAGCACACTTCATTAGATTCTTATTACATGCAGCTTCAAAATCTCCCACACTGTTTGGCCCATGTGTGTAGGACCTCTCTAGATTCTCATTCATCATTACCAACTAGAATAATCTTCAAAACCTCTGTTGACTGTACTAAGGGGAAGATCAGTCAGCAGAACTACAAATTCTACTCAAAATGGAATTTTCTGTCATTTATAGTTTTATTGTGCATTCAGGGTGTTTTGCCATTCAGTAAAAAGGACAATTTGTGGTAAAATTACAATGATTATTTATGGTGTCTTGGTTTGCAGTATGTTTCAAAAGTAACCTATTTTTCAAAGTATTACAAATTTTTTTTTCTTTAGTTTTTCAAAACAATATATTTAAATCCTTGAGCTATTTAAACCATCTAGATTTTCGTGTATTTTTATGTTGTTAATACTATCTTCTTATCATAATTATGGATAATAATTTGGAAACTTATGGAAAATAAATAATTTATTTAATATCTATCTTTTCCAACTGACTAGATGTCATAAAATTTGATATATATTTTCCTTGTATCTTAGTACCCCTAGTCCCACTGCTCATTACAAAGCCAGCATTCAGTAAAGACTTGCTGGATGAATGCCTGAGTTATTGCCCTAAAAATGCATTGGCTAGGTTGGGACATTAGAAAACATGGATTATCTTCAGTGGGATAGACTTGTCTTAAGTTCTTGAACAAGTCTTTGACCATCAGCAAAAAACAACCGATTCTGACCATATGTGGAGTCAATTTTCTCTTTATGAACTCATTGTAATTAATGGGATCTAATGCTCCAAATCACAAGGAAGGGTTGTGAAATTCCTATTAAAGTGGCATGTTTCCTAGGGCCACTTCATAAGCACCTGGACTCCAATTTTTCCCTCTGCCTTCACTCGTCCTTTCTTCCACAGATATTTATTGAAGGCCTTGCTATATGCCAATGTCCAGGGTGAAATAGTAGGCACAAGCAGGCATAGTCATGCTAATGAATGACATGGGGAAGGTGAAAATATTAGACAAGTAGACATAATAAATGTATATTACCACAAACTAAAAATCAATGGGAATATTAGTGAATACTATTCTGAAGTCATGATATTTGAAAGGCTTAGACTAGCTACATTAGACCAAGTTTTCCTGGGACAGTGACATTGGAGTTGAAATCTAAAAGGCAAAAGATAGAAAGTGTTCAGCGACATGTTTTGTTACAAGAGGGAAGATAACATACTTTCAAGACTGAGAGGATACTGTTGGTGGTCTGTCCCTGTTGCATTTCTGAGCACCTCTTCTAGTTTCTCTCTGTTTCTAAAGGTCAAGTGCTAGTGGTTAGGGGGTTATCTTCAGGGGACACCTTCATGATACTGACACAGCTTTGCCATCAGACAAGTTCCTAGGAGTTTACATCCCCCATTCCCCAACCAGTTCCCCCCTAGACCGTGAAAGACGAGTGCCATAGTAGGATCTGTACGTAACACCACCTGCTAATACATAGGATGATGGAATTAAAGAGGCCAAATGTTGCAGTTGGGGGGAAAGGAATCAAGGACATTTAACAATAGCAGGCATTATATTTTGAAATTTTAATATCTGCTAAGCACTGGGCTGACACAGGAATTATTTAATTAATTCATTATACTTGTATATAATTACTATTATTTCCCCACTTTATATGGTGAACCAGAGGTTGTTGTTTTTTTTTAAGCCTATTTGTTCAAAGGTTGTGAGATAGTACATGAAGAAGATGGATTGAGCTCTAGCTCTGACTCTAAAACCTGTGTGCTAAACAATCTGCCTCCTAAACCCTATAATGGCAGAAATTGAGACTCTTTTTAAAAAAATCTTCCTCTGTCTTTGACCTCAGAAAAGTGCTTTCTATGCCTTTGTGAAATATGGGTCTAATTGGTCTTTAATTGGATCAACTACCTTCTGAAGGCTTAGAATCTTCTGTTTTAAATACTTTTCACTCTTAAAGTATACTTATCCAGAAATTTTAGAGAAATACCATAAATCTTATTAAATTTATTTTGAGTCCTTTCCCAGAAAACACTTACTTTGCAAAAAATTGCTCAAGGACTTTTCTAGGAAGATAGCCTAGCTAAATCAGACAAGTTATATGGACTATAAAAAGAGAACAATGAATGAAAATATTGAGAAGCTGGGAAAAAATCCAATATGTTTAATAACATTAAAATTCTAAAATATTCCTTTGTAATGAATTACTATATCCTTTGTATCTTTCACATCTGTTGATCAGAGTGCCTAAAAGACCCTAAACTTATGACTTATGACATTTTATAATTTGGAACTTTTCTCTTTTTAAAAAAAAATTAAAAGAATATTATTATTGCATAGATTCTTTCCTCCCCTCGATTTTTTCATTGCATATAAAACTGTTGCTCATGCCAACTGAATGCCCATTTAAGACAACATGGATTATATTTTTTGGAATTTACTTGCACATGACATAATTTCAATTTCATATAGAATTAAAAGTATATATATATATGTAAATTGTTTTGTCTTATAGTAGTTTTAGATTTCTAGAAAAGTTATAAAAATTATATATCCCTCAACAGTTTCCTATATTATTAATTTCTTACACTACTGTGGTAGATTTGTCACAACTAAGAAACCAACATTAATACATTACTAATTTACTAAATTCCACTTTATTCAAATTTCAAAAGTTTTCCCACTAATGTCCTTTTTCTATAACAGGATCCCATCCACCATGCCAGATTGAGTTTAGTCACTATATTGCTTTATTCTCATTTGGACTATGACCATTTTCAGACTTTCCTTGTTTTATAAGTGCTTTATAGTTTTAAATTTTGGTGTTTTGTAGAATGTTACACAAGTGAGTTTGGCTGATGCTTTTCTCATGGTTCATCTGGGAATACTAGTTTCTGGAAGGAAGACCATTCTCATCAAGGGCCCCTACCAGCAACATAACTTATTACTGATGATGTTAACCTTGTACCAGGCAAAGACAGAGTTTGTCACGTTTCTCCAAAGGAAAGTTGCTTCTCCCTTTTCATAGCCCACTCTCTGCAAGCATGTCACTAAGTGCATCCAACATTAGGAGGGCATGGAGAGGAGAGGAATCAGTTATACATCCTAGAGCAGAAGTAGCTGCATGAATTTTTGAAATTCTCCCATGAAGAAGGTTTGTCTTTTCTCCTTCACTTATTTGTTTATTCAATCATTTAAGTATATAGAATGTATTCGTGAATAGATATATATTTTATACTTTGGGTTATAATCTGGCATTATGCTTTTTTAGTTAATTTATTGTTGTTGTATTACTGTTATCTCATTTTTTTCCCACTGTTCTTCCCTGCCCCACCATCCCTATACCCCCTTCCACAGTCAATCCCCACCCTGTTGTCCATATCCATGGGTCATTTATACTAGTTCCTTGACTAAACTGTTCCTCTTCTTTTCTCTTTCTACCTCTTCTATGTTTTTTATTTTGTTGCTCAAGTTGTTACAGCTCTGGCCATTGGGAACTCTTTCTGGTTGGCTTCTGAACTCTTTTGACATGCCCCTATATACCTCCCCATTTTTTAGCACTTCCTTAATTTCTGGCACTACCATATGTTCTACCTTTATCTTGTATTTTCGTCCTTTGTCTTTAGAATTGGTCATTTCTCCATGGAACCCTGAGTCCTTCTGTCAGAGTAAACCATAATCTGGTTACTTGATGTGCTTACTTCCTCTAGGCCCTGTGAGCAAAGCTAAGAGATATATACACACAAACCATTCTTTATTTCTGTTCTATCTATCTGTGCTAAGTTAAATGTGAGTTCACACTGATGCCCTAACTCTAATCTAGTTCCACACAGTTCTTTCTAGCTTGTGGCTTTCTCTTGTCAAGAGTGAGAAACTTGGCTATCACTATATACTTATCTGCTCAATCCCAATATACATATTCTTTTTATTCTGAAATTGAACTTGCCTTAATATTACAAAGCTTCTTAGCCTCTAAGACATTATTTTTAGAAAGGTACAAGATATTTGCTGAATTAATAAAATAATTAGAACTTTTAAGTTAAATAAAAATAAAATTTTAGTTATAATTTGATCCTAAAACTGTTTAAGGGCTCCTTGAACATTATCTTTTTAGTGTTTTGTTAGATGACTTTAACAACTATATGAAAAAAAAGACTACTTCTTTTCAGAATGGCCAACCCCCTATTTCAAGGTTTTCTATACATCTTTGCTATAAAATAAATAAATAAATAAAAGAGAGAAGGGCACATTTGGGTAAAATCAAGAGTAATAGATTCCACTCCACATCCTGAAAATACTCTCAAGACACTTAGCTGGGAGTGGACAATCATGTTTCTTTCCCTGAGTTTCTCTGCTGCATAGGCACATTTTTCTCAGGGTCCCTGTAGACTCCAATGATGCAGAATAAATAGGAACCTCACTTATTTAGGAGTAATAAATATAAAATATCTGACTGGACCATACTCCTACTTCCACATTTACCCCCAACATTAGCTGTGTTAGCACTGCCTTACTGTGTTAGAGATCAAGTAAGCACTTTTTAATGGATTTTACCAAAGGCAATTAAGTCTAATCAGATTAAACAACCAATCAATGATCATAACCTTATTAGTTGAAGCACAGATTACACCATCAAGAAATTAAAATGTAAATTTTAATTTTAGATATTTCTATAAAACTATTTATCTATTTATTGCTTTTTTAAAAGATTTTATTTATTATTTTCAGAGAGTAGGGCAGGGAGGGAGGAAGAAAGGGAGAGAAGCATCAATGTATGGTTGCCTTTCACCTGCTTCCAGCAAGACCTGGCTGGAGACCTGGCTTGCAACCTGGTTATATGCCCTGACTGGGGAATCAAACCAGTGACCTTAGGGTTCGCAGGCCAGCACCAATCCACTGAGCCACACCAGCCAGGGCCTAAAACATTTTTTTTTTTTTTTTAAAGAAAAATACGCACTGAAAACCCACCTCTCTCAGATAGCTTGTTCTTAAAATCTTTCCATTTTAACTGATAGTCTTCAGCTTGACCTACATGCTTAATTGTCAGCTGGGCAAAAAAGGTGCCAGAGGACAAGATTACATTATATAGCCATTACAAACCACCACCGTTTTTACCTTAACTGGAAATACATGGCCTGTAGTCCTGTATTATCTTCAGAACAAATGACAGTGTATGGTGCACTGAGATGGAGTTGGGGGAAACTGGCATTTATGGGCCCAAATATGAAAACAAGTACAGCATACTCTTTACATGAAACATTTATCTCATACTCTAAATCTTACTTTCTAGAAGAGATAGGTTTTTAACTTATTAATGGATTTGGAACTGAAAAAAGTAGAATTTGAAGAACTAAGAACTTTAATCTTCAATGCTAAATAAAGCTAAATTAAGAATGGACCCCAATAGATACAAATTTAATTATGGGGTCTGGGTTGAACTTTATTATATATGAAGACTGCATAAGCAAGGAATAGAATTTCAATTGATTATTTTATAGGATAACTTAATTATGGTTTTAACTATTCTTTTTCTTTTTGTTTGGAATAATAGAAAGTTTTGCAACCTATAAAGTAATCTGATTCTATAATGGGAATAAAAATATTGAGAAAAGCAACATGATATTAGATGTGAGTTGAAACTTAATCAGTAAAGTTTAGTTTTCAAAAACATACGTTGGTCTATTTGCACCAAGAATATGAAGATGTATTTTCTTTACAGATTGTTGTTATAGTGTACATTATCATTCACTTGTTTATCATTAATTCTCCCATTTCACTGCATCTCTGGCAGAGCTCCTTTTTCTTTCATAGGTATCAGTTTTTCCTCACTTATTCTCATTTATTCCCTGTGTGTCTGGAGAAGCTGACCTCACCTACAGCTGTTAAATTGGGCCCAATTGAACTGATAGTAACTCCATCCTCCCTCATCAATAACAGGTTTAACACTGGACAAACAACAAAGCTTGGACCAATGGGATATAAGAAAAGATTTTCTGGGACACTGTGACATCATAATTCCTTTATCTTATAAAAGTCTTTTAATAACTTTTGTCCATTCTGTTTATTGCCATAAATTGATCTGATGTCTGGGACTAGTTGCATGGTCTAAGTAACAATCTCATGATGAAACCAACACATGGAAAGGAACAGAGATAAAAGAATGACTGAGAAAAAGAGTGAATCACTGAGTTTTATTTAGTTATTTTAGCCAGTGATTAATATCAAATTTATAACTTAAAATAGCTTTCTGATATTTATTCCTAAAAGTATCTAAATGATAACAGTAAAAGTAATTTCTTTTTAATGACAGTGCTTTTCACACAGGTATTTCTCTCCTTTTTTTTCTCTCAACTATTTGGGAGATCAGAGAATGGGTCTTTTTTAATTATTCTATGGCTTGCCTTTTCTTGTGGCTTTTCCCCTTGTACAGATAGATATCAAAACAATATGTATTCTTGATGCCAAAATGTGAAAAATTAATTTCTGCTGAAAATTGAACTTTGTGCTTTCATATCTCAAAACCTGAAAGTTGAAATTTTATCACTTCAGCTTGAGAAAACTTCTAATAGCTTTTTATCACTTACATTGCTGTCTCCAAAATGGGTCCTTTTGTCACAAAAAAAAGGTAATGTTATGTTTTTTGCTTCCAGGTGTTGTTATGAACTTTATATATACATATATATATATATATATATGAAATATAAGTCACTCAAACTTGAGGACTCAAAGATTTCTAAATATTAGCTACATTGCATAGTGCAATTCCTACTTGCGAGAAGATGAAGTACTATTGGAAAACCAATATATCATGGTTTATTTTAGTATTAATTTGAATTAATCTATCTTGCTGTCATGAAGCTATTGATATATTGTTTTTTTCCAAAACAATCCTTTATTGACTTCATCATACATCACATCTATGCACCACAGAAATATGTTTGTGGATTTTAAAATAATATATCTGTTTATTGGAGTATTAAAATGCAAAATAGTTCCTATGTACTGGAGAATAATAAAGTTGATACAAAGGGACATGTATGCAGAAATGAAAATAAAACCAAGTCTTTGTTAGCAAAAGAGATAATAGGTGAAGATGGGGAGGAAATCTGGACAACAAATAATTTAAAATAAGGAATAAAACTGGTTTGTGCATGTGTGTGTTTAGTTTCACTTTTTGTTTGTTTTTCAGTCACTTAGTATAGAAGCAGCTAGATTTTAGGTTTTGAATAGAAAAATGTTTTCATATATTATGCTCATTTTAATTATTATCATATTAGAATGTTTAAGAGTGAAGTGTCCCAGTTTTGACATATAAGTACTTCTAAGGTTCAGGAAAAAAAGGAGTAGAAAAATGTAGAAAATGGTAAAACTATTTTGGTTGGTATGTTTTCGCCTTAAAATTACAGAAAATGGCTTCATCAAATTTCTCTTATTACATGAACTTCAACTCTCCAAGGTAATTCTTGAATCTTATTTTGAAGGAAGCACCCCACAAGATTTATTAGTTTGGTTTTTGCTTTAAATTGTATTAATATTAACCAAGATTTTTATCCGATTACAAACCATTTCTGAGATTTTCTTTTAAAATATTGTCTGTTGCAAATGCAATGCTTATAAAAGGTTAATGCTCTCGATCTTTATCAAAGACTATTTAGACTTGTTGGTAATTGCACAATAATAAAACCCCTATATAAGGGAGCAACTCTATATATACTACAATTCTATGATTGTCCTTACTGATTTGTTATTCATGTCAAAGCAATTTTACAGATGAAGCCAAATCTTCGTATACATCTGAGAAGTTTGTGGTTCTTCTAATTTTAATATCTTGAACATGTTCACCAGCTTCATGATTCTCATTTTAAGCATTGATTCATGTTCATAGTTGAAAGCACAAAGGTAAATGGAGAAAGAAACTCATGCAAAAATTAATTAGGTAATTCACTGTGTCAGAGAATGAATCTAAAGGTAGTCCTATGATTTTCAATCAAACATTAAATTTATTATAAATTGTGGGAGCATGAAAACCTGACATGTTAAAGTAAATGTTGATTTTTTAAAAATTATTTTTCAACCACAGTTTATAGTCCACACCATTCCCCACCAGTTTCAGATGTACAGCAAGGTGGACAGAAAACTATGCACTCTACGGAGTGGCCACCTCACTGCTCCAAGCACCCACCTGGCCCCATACCCTGCTAGCTCAACATTTTTGACTATATTCTTTTTTTTTTAACAAGTATTTTTTATTTATTTTATTATTTTTTTAAGATTTTATTTCATTATTTTTAGAAAGAGGGGAAGGGAGAGAGGCAGAGGGAGAGAGACATCAATGTATGGTTGCCTTTCACCTGCCTCCAGCCACAGATCTGACTAGAGACCTGGCTTGCAACCTGGTTATGTGCCCTGGATGGGGAATCGAACCTGCGACCTATGGGTTCGCAGGCCAGCGCCTTAGCCACTGTGCTACCAGCCAGGGCTGACTATATTCTTCATGCTTCAATCCTCATCTCTGTGGCTAATCTGCAACTACTAACTTGTACTGTTTAAGCCATGCACCTTTTACACACAGCCTCCCAAACCCCAACCCTGTGACAGTTGTCAGGCTGTTCTATATATCTGTTGTTTGTTTGTTTATGCTCTTGATTCTTATGTTGACTAGCTCACTAAAAATTGTATAATACAGATATATTCATTTCTTAGGAAATCATAATGGCCAGCTCACCACCTGCCAGAACTTGAGCATCGAAAGCCCAGTACTGTTGGTAAAATTAATTTATTTGTTCTAAAATGATCATTATTCAATAATACTTATGCCAAGCATTATTCTAATCACCAGGTGGTATATATACAATCATTAATAAAATACCATCCCTACTATCACAGAGCCTATAATCTAATTGGGAGAAGACAAAAAATAAAAATAAACCAAGCAAAAAAGGTAGAATACCGAATGACATGTTTCATACTGATGGGTTAGATATAGCTTCTCAGGTGAGGAGATACTTGACCATAAATGAAATAACAGCGCTAATCATATAGATACCTCTGTAAAATGCATTTCAAAGAGAAGAAATACCAAATGCAAAGATTCTGAAGAAGTGTCAATGTTCAATGTTATACTGAAAAAAAAAATAAGATAAATGAAACAGAGTAAGGAATGAATGGAGAGTGGTAAAAGATATGATAACTGAGAGCCAGATTATATATGACCTCTTCATAAACATGGTAAGTCCATGGAATTTTACTGTAACAAAAGGGAAGCTATTGAACTATTTTAATGACAATAACATGATCTCATTGACATTTTGATTTTGAAAGAATTTCTTCAGATGCTATCATGGAGAAAAATACTATAAATAGTAATGAATGGAAACAGGATGATCAATTAGGAGACCAATGCAATAGTCCAAGTAGGATATTATTGTGAGTGATGGTGGAAAGTGGGGAATAGTCCAAATCTGGAAATGTTTTGAAGGTAAAGACTATTTATTGCTCCCCAAATTGACTGATTAACATTGAAAAATGTTTTTTCTAAATTTGTTATACATATGAGTTATAAATCTTTTAAACAGTAAAAATTCAAATTTCCTCTCCCTATCAATTTTTATACTCTTAGAACACATACCAGATTTATTCTGTAGCTTTTTTTGTTTCCTTTGGAATCCCAATATGGAACCCCAAATCTATTTGATTTTCATAGAAATGCATATAGTATGACCATTCAGTTAAAATAAAAAATATACTGCCAGCACAATAAGACTGAAACCAAAAAAGAGAGAGAAAGAAAGAAAGGAGGAAGGAAGGACAAATAGAAAGCAGGAAGAGAAAGAGATTAGATATGAAGAAGTAAAACTGACTTCCCTTACAAATGACTTGATCATTTTTATAGAAAATCATATGGCTATTTAAGAAAGTTACTAGAATAAGTGAATTTAGCAAGCTTTTAGGATACAGGATCAATACATAAAAATCAATTGCATTTCTATATACTAGCAACTAATACTTGAAAATTGAAATTATAGAATCAATATCATTTACATTAAAAATATGAAACCTACAAATCATTGATGAAAGATATACAAGGTCTGTCCAGAAGGTATCCAGCCATGTAATACGAAAAATAGAAAGCTATTGAAAAAATACAAGATACATAAAATATTGTGCGTAGGACAATGACACCTCAGTTCCCTTCAAAGTAGGCACCTTGGGACCTCACACATTTCTCTCAAAGGCCATCAGCTGCCCCATCATATTTTCCTGAATTTCCTGAATCACTGACAGCCTGAAATCTCTTCCCTTTCAAAGGTGATTTTACTTTGGGGAAAAACCAGAAGTCATGGAGCACCAAATATGAGCTGCAGGTAGTTGAGTCACCTGGGTGATTTGATATTTTGTCAGAGAACTGTGCACGAGATTTGATGCACAAGTGAGCAGGTTATCATGACAAAGCTGCCAGTCACCAATTCCCCATAGCTGTAACCTTCTGAATTATCCAAATAATTTCTGAGGAGGAATATTCAAGCTTAACTCAAAATCTGATGTAGATTCATTGCTCTACTTGCTCAGTCATTTTGAATGTGACAGCCACACAGTACACATGCCCACTCAATAGCATCTACCACCCCTACAGTGAAGTACAGTGAAGTCAACATTGTTCACATATGTGCATTCCAGTCCACTCTCCTTGGCTACCAGGTTACATTGATGTCACAAAAACTGTTCTTGTTATATTAACAATGGTTGGACTTTGTTCCTGACAGACCTATATAAGACCTATACATTAAAACTGCAAAACACTGCTGAGAAAATTTAAGAACACCCTAATTAAATAAAGAGAATTCATTTATTTCCATGTAAATTACAAGCCAATTTTAAAATTAATATTGGAATGTAAAGAACCTAAAATAGTCAAAACTACTTTTAAAAAGAAGGCAATTCCAGGGCCCTAAAACTAACTGTAATGGTAGATATATAATGTATGTTATTATAAATTTATCTAAACCCATAATAAGTAAAATACCAATATAAACCATGTAAACTATACCATGTAAACTATGACCTTTGAGTTATAATAATGTATCAATGTAGGCTTATCTATTATAATAAAAGTATCATTCTGTTGGGAGGTACTGATAATGGGAAAGGCTACACAGGTACTATTGGGGCAGGAAATATATGGGAAATCTCTGTATGTCCACTCCATTTTCCTGTGTACCTAACAATGCTCCAAAAGTAAAGTCTTACTAAATGGAAAGTTTGGTAACTAAAACTATTTCACTTCAAGTCTCATGATAAAAGGTACAGTAATAAGGCCCTGGCTGGTGGCACAGTGGATAAGGTGCCAGCTTGCGAACCAAAAGGTTGCTGGTTTGTTTCCCAGCCAGGGCACATAACCAGGTTGCAAGCCAGGTCTCCAGCCAGGTCCTTAGCTGGAGGCAGGTGAAAGGCAACTACACATTGATGTCTCTCTCTGTCTCAGCCTCTCTCCCTTCCTCCCTATCTAAAAATAACCAACATCTTTTTTAAAAAAAAGGTACAGTAATCAAAACAATGTAATGTTGGCTTAACAACAGACAAGTCAATGAAACTCAATAGAGTGGTCAACTGGTTTTTGACAAAGAGGTAAAGTAAACTCAACAGAAAATATAGC
>PVIW01002151.1:89199-159214 GCA_004026585.1 Noctilio leporinus
CTGGACAGCAACATGCAAAAAGATAAAACTAGACCACCAACTTACACCATACACCAGAATAAACTCAAGATGGATAAAGGATTTAAACATAAGCAGTGCCACCATAAAGGTCCTGGAGAAAAATATAGGCAGTAAACTTTTGGATATCCTACACAGAAATATGTTTACTGATACTTCACCAAGGGCAAAGGAAATAAAAGAACGAATCAACAAATGGGACTATATCAAATTGAAAAGTTTCTGTTCAGCTCAAGAAAATACCAGCAAAATTCAAAGGGAACCAACTGTATGGGAAAACATAATTGCCAATGATACCTCAGACAAGGGTTTGATCTCCAAAATATATAAAGAACTAATGTAACTCAACACCAGGGTGACAGACAGCCCAATTAAAAAATGGGCAAAGGACCTGAACAGACAACTCCCTGAGGAAGATATACAAAGGGCCCAGAGGCATATGAAAGAATGCTCAACATCACTAGTCATCAGAGAGATACAAATTAAAACCACAATAAGATACCACCTCATGGGGGACAGATGGGAGCAAAAAGGGGATGGATGTAATACAACAACAATAAAATTTAAAAAAAAATAAAATAAAATAAAATAAAAAGATACCACCTCATACCTGTCAGAATGGCGAGGATGTGGGGCAAAGGGAACCCTCATACACTGTTGGTGGGAATGCAGGCTGGTGCAGCCACTGTGGAAAACTGTATGGGGTTTCCTTAAAAAAACTAAAAATGGAACTGCCCTTTGATCCAGCGATTCCACTACTTGGACTATACCCAAAGAATCCTGAAACACCAATTCATAAGAACCTATGTATACCTATGTTCATAGCAGCACTATTTACAATATCCAAGTGCTGGAAACAGCCTAAGTGCCCATCAGTGGATAACTGGATCAAAAAACTTTGGTACATTTACACAATGGAATTCTATATAGCAGAAAGAAAGAAGGAACTCCTACCCTTTGCAACAACATGGATGGAAGTGGAGAGTATTATGCTTAGTGAAATAAGCCAGTCAGTGAAAGACAAATACCATATGATCTCACCCATTACAGGACAATAATGAGTAAACTAACAACAAGCAAAACAGAACCACATATATGAATATAGTGAATAGGTCTTCAGTGGTCAGGGGGAAGGGGGTTGGGTGGAGGGGGGAGGAAGAGGCAAGGAAGGGGAGCAGTTTAGACAAGAACCTAGTATAAAGGAACAGGTGGGATTGACTTTGGGGGGAATGGGTGGGTGGGGAGGGGGACAGAGGGAAGCAAAATGGGGATGGATGTAATACAACAACAATAAAATTAAAAAAAACAAAGAAAATATAGCTATGTGCAAAAGATTTAACAAAGGATTTTAAAACAATAGGGTCTTCTTGAGTCTTTCATTTCTTAAAAATAACCATCTTAAACCAATCAATAGTTCCAAAGAACATATTTCAGGGTGCAAAACTCTATTCTCTTTACACTCACTAAAACATTTTTGCCAATTGAATTTTACCTATACAAACCTCCAGAAGAATGAACAATTCTTCTAATTTGACATTTCTTTCATGTTACACATAGAAAGCTGTGTACTCATTTGATAATACTTTTGATCTAATTAAGAGATATGAAATATATCAAGCAAACCTAATTACCCCTAGCAGCCTCCTACTTAAAAGACAAAAATGATGCATTTATGATTTCCAAATAGATTGCTAAAATTTTTTAAAAACTTTAGTTGTGAAAGATATCGTAAAATTTTACTCCATTATTTTCTAAATTTAGTGTTGAAACTTGGAAGTTAAAAATCAAGAGTTATCAAAGGTTTGCTACTAGATTAATATTGGATTAGGGTTGAGAGGGAAGCAATGTTGTGTTACCTACTTAACCAAAGGAACAATAATATATCTTAAGATAAACACAGAAGAAGGCAATATGATTTGAAGGAAACAGCACATTCAGAAACAAATAAAAGAAGTTTACTTTCTTTTATCAATACCTGATGACATGACAAAGTCAACATAAAAAGCAAACAACTATAAAGGAAAACTATAGAACATCTGCTATTGGACACATTATGTAGAAGATAAAAAGTAACTCTTTATACTCCTTGTTAAGACTCTGAAACCAGTTCAACAAAAATAAATCATTAATTTAATATTTACATTAGTGTGATTGATAGTAAATGTTTCAAACTCTTTAAAAAAAGATAGTTACATTTTTGTCATTTTGTTCTTAATTTCACCCACCCACATTAATTACAGCTTTTCACCAAAATAATAACTTGTAGTCACAGAGAAAACTGGGTATTAAAAAAGTGAAAACTATCATACACAAGCATGTCAGCAGACCAGCAAAGCTTATAAGTATATATAACACAACTTTCTATAACTACAGCTTCAGCCTTAGATTTATCTTTTCATGGTGGAAAGTTGGCTTCAGTGGCTCAACGAATAGTAGCCTCACAAGGTATTGCATGTAAGTCTAAGAACTTCCCTTCTTGATATCTTTTTCATTGAATTTATTGGAGTGACACTGGTTAATAAAATTATACAGGTTTCAAATGCACAACCTATAATGCTTTGCCCATATATTGCATTGTGTTCACCACCCAAAGTCAAGCCTCCCTCTGTCACCACCCATCTCCCCTTCACCCTCTTCAGCTCCCACACTCCCTTTCTCTCTGACAATTACCACGCTATTGGTTTTTCCTGTTTTATTCATTCATTTGCCTTTTTTACCCAGCACCCAACCACCCTACCTTCCGACAGTTATCAGTCCATACTCTGTATCTGAGTCAGTTTCTATTTGTTTGTTATTTTGTTTATTAGATTACACATATAAATAAAATTATATGATATTTGTCTTTCTCTGACTGGCTTATTTCACTTAGCAAAATACTCTCCAGGTCCATCCATGCTATTGCAAAAGGAAAGATTTCCTTCTTATTTATTTATTTCTCTTAAATATATTTTATTTATTTTGCTATTACAGTTGAACCAATTTTCCCCCCTTTGCCTCCCTCCACCCAGTACCCCATTTCCTCCAGCAATGCCCCCCTTAGTTCATGTCCATGGGTCATGCATATAAGTTCTTTGGCTTCTCCATTTCCTTTAATCTTCTTAACATCCCCCTGTCTATTCTGTAACCACCAAAGTGTACTTTTTCTTTTTTCCTTTCACATACAGCCAATTCATCATTTAATTATTGCCTTCTGTCAGCTTCTCAGATCACATTAATACAAAGTTTTCTTTTCATTACTTCAAAATGCCTACATTAATTCATTTGTTTAAAGAATTACTCTTTTAAGTAATATGAATTACAATATTACCAAACACATGCAAAAATACATTTACACCCATACATATTTTTACATATTTAAAGTAGATATTGAATTTTGAAGAGTTAATACAAAAATTTTAAATATGTCAATAGCTTATATAATTATTACATGTTAAATGATAGCATTTTAGATATATTGTAACAAATTACACAATTTTTTCTATTATATTTATTTTATTCTGGAATGCTATTTTTGTGAAATATATCACAGAAATGGTGTATTGCAGAACTCATGTTTGTGAAAGTTGTCCTAGAGACAGTGCCAAACCCATAGTAAAAAGAAATGAATTTGGTTTTTGATTCAGTTACTCCCTACTCCAATAATACAACTCAACTTTATTTTAAGCTACTGGAATTACGACTTATTCTTTTTGGAGTTTCCCATCTTAGATTGATTGATTATTTGGCTGTGCACAGATCTTACTTCTTTCAATGCCCTCTGTTTTTCCTCTACATGTGTTGTACAAGTTGAAGTCTTCAGAAATAATGGCACTTGCAGTGCTCAGCAGGTTCCCAGAGTAGAAATTATTAAGTCTGCTAAGTTGAGGTAAAAAATAAAAGTCCCTAGGATTTAAATAATTTTGAAGAATAGTATTCTAGCTATTTTTTGAACTTATGGTTGATTTTCTATGTGGTCCTAAATGAACCCCTGAACTATTTAAGAATCTGTTAAGATAGAGATTAGGTATTATTTCAATAATAAAGTTTACTATAGCATTAATTCCTCTTCCCAAGCATCCCCAGTTTGGGGGCCTTCATAACTGGAAATGTATATTTAAATAGACCATTCTATATTCACCATCTATTTGAAAGGAAACTTATCTAATTTACATGCTAATATAAGAATATTTATTACCTATATACAAGAATAACATAGTTTAGTAGTTTGCAACTTCCATCCAAATTGGTCTTCATTCTCAGCATCTTTTCTAACCTAAAGATTGACTGACTTCACAACACACCAGTGACCAGTTGGTTGCTATATAAAACATAAGCTGCTAACAAAATCTATATATTACACACCCACAAATAAGCACATATTTTGTAACAGTGAAAAGGATAGCATGTATTCTATGTAATATACATCCACATTTTCTTAGGTTTTTCTTCTTCCTTAACTACATTAGATTTTTCTGAGTTATTGCAAGAAACATGATTTTCCCATATTGCGAAATAATTCCAATCTAAGACTTACCCTGCAGTAATGCGGATACAAGTAATATACAAAATTATACCTTATTTAGTATAATTTATTTATAACAAGATCATTTTAAAGCACTCATAAGTTAAAGTTGGTTCTTATCCATTCAGCTATCCTATGTCTTTTGGTTGGCGAATTTAATCCATTTACCTTTAAGATTATTACTGATAGGTACTTATTTGTTCTCTATCTTCCCCTTTGTATCTGTTCCTGTCTGTCTCTCTGCTTCTTCATCTTCTCAAAGCAGAACCTTTAACATCTTTTGCAATGCTGGTTTGGTGGATATGTATTCTTTTAGCCTTGTTTTGTCTGGGAAACTCCTTTTTTCACCTTCCATTTTCAATGAGAGCCTTGCTGGGTAGAGTATTATTGGTTGCAGGCCTTTGTTTTTCATTGTCTGAATTATTTTTTGCCATTCCCTTCTGGCTTGTTGTTTCTGTGGAGAAATCAGCTGATAACCTTATGGGAGCCCCTTGTACGTTATTAGCTGTTTCTCTCTTGCTGCTTTTAGGATTTTCTCCTTGTCTTTGAAATTTGCCATTTTAATGATGATGTGTCTTGGAGTGGGCCTGTTTGGGTTCATCTTCATTGGGACCCTCTGTGCTCCGTGAGCTTGCATGACTTTTTCTCTCTTCAAGTTAGGGAAGTTTTCTTTCATTACTTTTTCAAACAAGTTTTCTATCCCTTGCTCTCTTCTCCTTTTTCTGGTATCCCTATGATATGGGTATTGCTATGTTTCATGTTGTCCTGCGGCTCTCTTAAAACCTCTTCATTCTTTTTCAGTCTTTTTTCGTTTTGTTGCACTGTCTGGTAATTTTTTTCTATGTTGACCTCCAGCTCGATGATCCGGTCCTCTGCTTTCTCTAGCCTGCTTTTGATTCTTTCTACTGTGTTTTTAATTCAGAAATGGTATTGTTCATTTCTTCCTGGCTCTTATTGTTGGTGTCTGTGTCCTTTTTAATGATGATGTAGTTCTCAGTAAGTTCCTTGTAGCTTCCCTAGAGTTCTTTGTAGTTCCCCTGGAGTTGTTTGTAGTTTTCTTTGAACTTGCTGAGCTCATTGAGCTTCTCTATCATCATTATTTTGAATTCTATGTCTGATAGTGTGCTTGCCTCTATTTCATTTTGCACTCTTCCTGGGGATTCCTCCTTTCCTTTTATTGAGGGTTTATTTCTTCATCTCCCCATTTTCAGTGGCTCTTGTTTGTTTTTGCTTCTTGGATTGGTCTGCTTGATTTACTCTTTCAGTGGTGTGACCCTCCATGGCATAGAGGTACACTTTTTTTACTTCCTGGCTCTGGGTTTGGTAATGTCAGCTTGTGTCCCAGTCTGGGCCTAGTCAGCCAGTTGGAAGCTACCAGAGTTCCACTGTCTTTGTCTGTTTCATTTAACTGTTAATCCAATCAGTCTGTAATCAGTGGTCAGTTTTAGGCACCTCAGTCATATTGTGATGAAGCAGCCTCTTCTGTTCTGTCCCTGATAATAAGCCTTCTCTCCTGTTAGTGTTCTCTTGGTTATTTCAGATGATTTCTCCCCAATTAAGCTGTAATTCCAGTTTGGTATTGGGAGGAGATTGGTATAGCTCTGCTTACTCCTTCGTCATCTTGGTTCTCTCTCCTTTTTATGGCCAAGTAATATTCCCTGGTGTAAATGTATCACATTACCCACTCATCTATTGTTGGGGCACTTGGGCTACTTCTAAGTCTTGGTTATTGTAAATAACATTGCAATAAACATAGGGGTACACTCATATTCTTTTGAGTTAGTGTTTCAGATTTCTTCAGATATAATCACAGAAGTGCAATCACTGGATCATAAGGCAGTTCCTTTTCAATTTTTTGAGGTGACTTCATATTGCTTTCCATGGTGGCTGCACTGGCCTGCATTCCTATTGATGGTCCACAAAAGATCCCTTTTCTCCACATCTTTGCCAATGCTTATATTTTTTCATTTGTAGATGATAGCCATTCTGACATGTATGAGGTAATATCTCATTGTTGTTTTAATTTGCTACTAATCTGATGATTAGTAGCAGCTTTTCATATATCTACCCAAATCAATTACCTTTCCAGTTTTCCCAGGCTAGGTCTACACCTTTACACCCCCATTTAAGGTCTTATCAGGCATGTCCAAAAGTAGAAACACTTCCCCCATCAAATCTTAATTTCTATTGAATATGTCAAAATGTTCCATTAATCATCTGGTCTCTACTGTGCATGTGCCCAGCAGGGAAAATTTCCCCTCCTCCTCTCTCTAATAATTCTGATACCTGACACCTGGCAGGGCAGCACACCTGGGGAGAGTGCTTGTCTGCCTGGAGTATTAAACCCATGTGGCCACAATATCCTGGTATGTGTAAATGAGTCTGTAAATGCCATAGCTTCCTACTAAGCTTAATGAAATGCTGTCCTAATATCTGATTCACCTCCTCAGTTTATTATCTGATCCCCTTTGCTTCCTTTCTTATTAATAACTAGTTAACTACATACACTAACAAGAATATTTTAAAATGATTTCCACTTAAGAATCACTTGAGGAACTAAGGAAAGAAATGCCAGGATTCAAACATCCCATGGCTCATACATTTTCTTAAGTGTTTATTTATTTATTGTTAGAGAGGAAGGAAAGAAGGGAGAATGAGACATTGATGTGTGAGAGATGCATCAATTGGCTGCCTCTCACACAGCTCCAACTGGGGACCCAGCCCACAACCCAGGCATGTGCCATGACTGGAAACTGAACCAGTGATCTTTGAGTCTACAGTCTAGCAGTCAATCCATTGAGCCACACCAGCCGGGGCACACATAACTTCTATAATACCATTTACTTGCCTCTGTCATTGAGTTTACTTGGGCATCTCAGCGGATGATCTCCAAAACAAAGTATAATTTTCAAAATTAAAGAAATGATTCTCATTCTATAAAACTGAACACATCAAAGATTTTATTTAAATCATTAATGAATAAGGAAACCAGTAAGAATTATGACTGGGTCATAGATCCTTTAAGAGCTAGAAGTGTACAAGGGATTAAAGAAATGTTAAGATAGTATTTCTGTGTTCCATGTGAAAGGTTTTATATCTAACAAGTATCTAGATGATATTCTTTAGTGTCATTTGTTCTTCTGGAAAGATATTATTTACTTCTTATTCAAGCAATTATCTACAAGCTAACCTCTTACTCCTTCAAAGTTAAAAATTGCCTAGTCAATGGATAGTCAAGACTAGCACTGCACTGAAAGAATGCTATTTTTCTTGCTATTTCAAATGGAAATAAGTTTTCTAACAGTTATATATATTACTTTTGGATTTTACCAGGCCTATGTTTATTTAACTAACAGCCTATATTATTTGTGGCTCACTTGTCAATCACATAGTTCTAGCACATACTTAGCACTGTGAATCCTAAGACTTTATAGAAGAAAAAAGTCCCTGAGAAGTAAAGTAAACTCTACAGAGGTAAAATAGACCAAATTTTTAAATAATATGGTTAGTTTGTTAAACCATCAAAAACTTTGATTCCAAAGACAGTTAAGCTTGTATTTTGAAAAATCTTAATAGTTCATCTGGATTACCATATGGTCTTATTCATCACTTAAATAATAAAACAAATAAATGTGATTTAAAAATTGCTTCACAGGAGAGGTTGAAATAATAATTATAAGTTCTGTTCTATTCAAATTATAAAATTTCATTTTTAGAATAGCTTTTTTTCTATAGTAAGTAATCTAACTTTAAAGCTTTTACTTAAGTGACTAAAGCTGCCACACAGTCTCAATGAAGCTTTATGTGAGAGTTAGATAAAACCAAATGAATTAGTCAGATGATTACAATTTTAAAATGGTCCATTCTTAGCATATGAATATTCCTCCTTTATCATCATATCATTTGTATTGATATTATCACTATAAAATATTTTAAGTAATAACTTAGTTCAACTTATTGGATACTAATTACTTCCATTAATGCTCTCTAGCCTACATTTCATTCTAACACCAGCAAATATTGAGCAATATAACACTTAAAGACCTCTTTTTCTATTCTATGCTATGAATTTTTTATCTTCTTCCAATTTCCTCTTACCCTTGGTCTTAATGTGAACATCATGGGAAATTTTTATGTTTTTGCCCATGACCTAAATACAGTATGAAATTATGAGTATTTCTAATATCCTTACTGCCACCCCCCACATTTTTTCTTTTCCAGTTAATAAACTCTCACTGTGCCTGATGAATAAATAGATATTACAATCATCAGGACCCAGACACATCACTCTATTTGGGATAGATTTCATATTTTGTCATTTTTGTTATCTTCATCAAAAATGTATCTCATTTGGTCTCATTTCTTCAGATACTATTTTCAGAAATATATATTAATAGTTGCTAATTGATTCATTGTCCTTTCAAAAGACACATTTTAATAAAGGCCTTTTTTGTCTAATGAAAAGTAGCACCTCCCATCAAAATGCAGGTTTATTAGTTTCTTAGGTCTGCTGTAACAAATGAACACTAACTGGGTAGCTTAAAACAACAGAAATGTATTTTCTCTCAGTTCTGGAAGCTAGCATGTACCATCCGGACCATGCTCTCTCTGAAGGCTTTCTAGATATCCTATGCTTTTCTTTAGCTTCTGGTGTTGCCAGCAATTCTTTGTGCCCTTTGGCTTATCAAAGCATCATTCAAGTTCTCCTTCCATCATCACAAGACATTCTCCCTGTGAGTTTTGTGCCTTTCCTCCTCTTCTTACCAGGCATATAGGATCAAGGTCCACCATAAATCTGTGTGACCTTACCCTGATTACAGTTGCAATGACTCCATTTCGAAATAAGATCACATTCACAAGGATTAGAACTTCAACATATCTTTTGGGAGCACACAACTTAACTTACAAGTGTTATACCACAATCATCCAAATCTTTCCAGATAGTTAGAGAGGCTCTAGTCCAAAACACTGGGAGGCATGCAGTTTAAGTTGCACATCAACTGCACTTTTTATGATACAAAGTGATTATTCATTCACATAATTTTGTTTGAATGTAGACAGGCATGGCCTTTGCCCTAAATGTTATAACCATAGTGAAGGAAAATTAAAGGAAATATGCTAGACCAGCATTGATTGCTTTGAAAGAATAGCAATAATCTGCCTCATGCATCATCTACAAAATTTCAGGTAAATTTTAACTCCAAAATTTTTGTTTTAGTGTTAGTGACTAAAATGCTTGCTATGCTTATGACATTAGAGCATTTGAAAAATATTGTTGGGAAGCATAAACTAAGAAAATTTAATGTGGAAATCACTGATATACTCTCAGGAGGAACAATTTTTCAAACAATAGATGCATTTTATTGCTGGTTTTAATATCTACTACATTTGAAGCAGTTTTTCCATATAAATATTAAAGATATCTTAAAGAGTAATTTATATGCAAATATATGGATATGAAATATCACATGATTGTAAAGCTATTAGATACTGTTTTTAAGCCTACAGGAAAAACTAATTTGTGCCTGACTAATTCACATTTTTGATATTTCAGTAAGGGTTCAGCTTAATTTCACCTTTGCTTTATGAGAAAATAATTTGCTAAGCATATTTATCTTATGAAGAAATTGCCCTGCTTATGTGACAAATTGTGCACATATTTCTTGCAGCCTGAAAACATTTACATATGAATAATTGATACAATAATTATAAATCATTCTTAGCTGTAGTTAAATTAAGTTTTCTAAGTTTCACTTCTATAGGAACTGTCTAGTTTAAGGCCAAGTATAGTATGATAGTGGGTGCTACAAAAAGGCATGTCTATGTAAGAAAAATCTTTTAAATTATTCAAATAGGCCTATTTTTGTTTTAGCTGAAACAACTTAGAACATAATGTTCCCTTTATTAGGTACTATTCCCGAGTGGTATTTCTTCACCTTCTGAAAAGCAAAATTTGAGTAGGCTGATGATTTTTACAAATGGGTGGAAGATGATACCTAGAATACCAGGAAATTTTATGCAGTGTGGACAGTTTCATTTGTTAATATGAAAGTAATAAGGTAATTGTACCAGACTGGATTCTGTTGGCACCAGGAAGGTACTAAAGACGTGAGTGTCTAACATTGTTCAACATGGACTTAGGAGCTGAGGGAAATCTGGCTGAATCTACTATAGAAATTTATAGAATGGAAATCTTAACATATTCTAATTTTGTAACATGAGTCCTCAAGGAGTTGAACGGCTAGTGATAGTTATTGAGAATAATGGAGAGAACTCATCCCCCAAAATGCTGGGAGAAACTGAGTTTGTGGGTCTGGTATTTCTCAGAGAAGCAGAGCAGATCACAGACCTGTGGCTTAGACACACGCCACTGAATACACAACTGCTGTTTTACCCAAACCTTGCTTATTCCCCAGCCTGTGCATTATGTAGCTTCAAACCTGAATCTCCTTATAGGCCTTAAATGGCTTCAAACAAATTGAAGAAAACACTCACAACCATCACCATACTAGGTCAGGCATGAGTCAGCTTGTCATCTTAACATGAACCTCACATGATTATATGAGATCTGTTTTACATGGTTATGCTATCACAAATTCCTTAGATTTATAAGAAGAAATTTGATTAATGTCTTACTTATATTTTAGATTTAGCTCTTCTGATTGATTGATTAAACTTAGGCTTAATTAGTCAGGAGAGTTTTAGGTTTGGGTTAGCTCTCTTAGTAACAGAAAGGGAACTGTTATTTGACCATACTTTATTTAATAGATTTCATGACCCCAAACAATCCTTCCAGTTTATAAAGGTAGTTCTCTTGAAAGATTGAACTATGATATAAACTGAGGGAAAATGTGATATATATATTTGGTATGCTTATATGGCTATTTTAATATCAAGTGGCTGTTCCATTAGTGGTTGCGTCACTTAGAGATACAAAGATTGTGGTATGTGATGGTTGCTTATGAAAACCCAAGATGGTACCCAAGGAAAATGAGAAGTGCAAGCTTTCAAAGGCCTGGCTCAAGATCAGAATTTTAAATTTCTATCAAATTGTAAAAAGGGTTCTAGTTTTGTTCAGCTGCAACATAGATAAGACTGATCACCAAAAGTTACAAAGTTGTAGTGCCATTTAAATGTGGAACTTCTGTAGGTCTCTTCACTATCATTAAGGCTTGGTGTGAAAAAGGAGTCATCCTGGTAAAAATGGGTAAGATCAAGAGATCTAAATGCCTAAATCCCTGAATTATCCTAGACCTTCTTTCCTTATAAAAGCAGTTAACCCATTTATGAGAGAATCAATATCACTGTCCATAAAACATTGGGCATTTTGCCCCTAGGAGGCCTCATTCTCATACAGACCCAACCTCACCACCTCTGATTGCCAGGAGGCCAGTAACAACAGAATTTTTATGCTATCATAGCCCAAGTGGAGAAGTTAAAAACCTACTCTGGGAAAAGAGAGCCTTCATCCAAAAGAATTGCAGAAACTTGCCAATGTAAATATGACCAAGGTAAACATGCCTGAGGCAAGGGAAATACCCAGACCTTCCAGGATTTATTGGAGGTTGTCTCAGAACTGAATCTAATTCTTAGAGCTCCAAACCCCACTATGACTCACTGTCAGAATAAATGGCCTTGGAAGTTAGTTTCAAAATGAAGACGTAGTCGGAGCCATGGGATAAGACATCCAGTGGAATAATGGACACACGTTGTGCTCTCTTCCTTGGTCCTGGAATACGTGCTTAGTGACAATAAGATTCCCTACATTTATTCCTATGCAGCAAGGGTTATTATGGTAGGCTTGTCAAGTAGAAGTCATTATGTCACACCTGCACCAAGATAGTGCAAATTAAAGGCAATACTTTTATCCCAAGAGACTGGCAGAAATCAGTGCTATTATCTAATAGTACCTGGAAAATGCAATGGTGATGATTAATGCATGATCATTGATTCATCTTTTTGGCTAATATAGTACAAAAGTCAGAAGGTCTTTCAACAGGAATGACTGAATATTATTGAAAATTTAATTAGTTTTTACTGATCACAACTGTGGTGAAAAAATCAGGATTTTTTTAGTAGATATGACCACTATATCTCCACACACCTATATTGCATACTTTAAACTCCCTATTAAGAAAGATAACCATGGTCAGAAACAGCTGAACACCTTGACTCTCTTACCTCAGGATATGTTAACTCTTCTGCTCTTAGTCATGCTGTCATCTAGAGGGATACCTTGACTACCTGTTATTCCTCAGAATAGCAAGCTGGTTCATTTTATTAATGACGTTATGCTGATTAGCCTGATAGCAAGATATGACAAACTGTTCGGCCTCCTTACTTAATAAGACACATGATGCAAGAGGATATGAGATGCACCCTGTAAAAGTTAAGGAGTCTGAACCCTGGCTGGTGTGGCTCAGCGAATAGGCACCAGCCTGTGAACCCAAAGGTCACTAGTTTGATTCCCCAGCCAGGGCACATAATCAGGTTGCAAGCCAGGTCTCCAGCCAGGTCCTTAGCTGGAGGCAGATGAAAGGTAATCATACATTGATGTTTCTCTCCCTTTCTTCCTCCCTCCCTGCCCTACTCTCTGAAAATAATACATAAAACCTTAAAAAAAAAAATTAAGAAGTCTGATACATCTGTGTAGCTTCTAGGAAAAGAGTATGTTGGAACATTTCCACTAAAGTGAAAGGCAATTTACACCATACCCTATGAAGAAAGAAGCACACTGCGTTTTTGGATTCTTAGGATAACTGAAGAAAATGCATACCATTGGGAACTAATCTCTGACCCATTTACCACCAGTTCAGCTTGGGGTTTGATGGAGAAAATGTTCATAGGGGTCCTAGACTTAAGTACAAGTTGCTCCTGCCATTCAAACTTTATTATGATACCTACTATGCCCAATAGCAATGGAAATAAAAGTAGAAAAGATTCTTTTTGCATCTGGCAAACTATACCAAATTAAAGGTTTGGGTTTTGGGTTAAGAACACGCCCTCCTCTGCACCATTCTCAGATTGCTGCTGCAACCTGCTAGAGACAGGCCTGGGCTGTAAGTGATACATTCAAATCAACTATTTTTCATGGCCTGGGTATTATCTGATTGTTGAATGATAAAGTTGATATGAGCAGCAGCATCACACGTTTCAATTAAAATGTTTTGAAAGAATGGATAAATGTAATGTTGTTATTTTTTATTATTTCAAAAACATTTCGTTTCCCTTTTACATCACTTTGCTCTGATCGATGCATTTCTTTAATCAAAGGGAAATAAGATAAAAGAAAATCATTCAGAATATTTAACTTTATGATGAAGAGTGTAGAGACATTTTAAGTATTAATTCAGATGGTGATGAAAAAAAATAGTCTAAAGGCCCACCAGATAGCAGATGGTGATCCAAAAAATAGCTGAGTTCCTTCAAGTGCCTTTTGCTGGACATTTTCTTCCCTTCAGCAGCAAAGAATTGCATACAAGGAGTGACCATATTGGGGATATTTATGCAGTCAGATAGATAGATAGGTAGATAGATAGAGTCTAAATAATAAACAGTGGATTTTAAATGTTTCTATGTCCTTGGATGTATAGAGTGATAAAGATAATGCTTAAATTTTCACTGATTCAATCTCTTCATCTCTAAATAGGGTAGCTCAAGTTAATAATTCTAAAGAAAGAAATATTAATGTCACTCACAAATTTAATGACTTTTGTCCAATTTTTTTCTTAAAAGTTAAACATTTAAGTGTGTATTATCTTTGTTGATTAATTGAATTAGTGATGCTTAACAAATTTTAACAATATTTAAAATTATTCAATGGAATCCAAATTGATTTAACAACCTGTGTTCTGTCAACCATGAAGAAAAGTTGTTAAATGATGCTAGATTCATTAGCTTTAGAAGTTTAACCAGACTTATATAGTCTTTTAAGCTTCACAACATAAGAATTGAAAAATTTTAGATATTCTCAGCTTGGTTTAAGAGGACTTGAAGACATTAAGCCTCATTTAATAAGGCTTAACTAAGTGTAATGAGCTTTAATGAAGTTCATTCTAATGAGACATAAGACCTCCTTTCTATTAAGATTTTGAAGGTTTTTCTTAATATCTAGCAACTACCTTAATTCTTAAAGTAATTGTGAATATAATGAAAATCTATTGATAAACCAAGATGACTTCTAAAGGAATATGTTTGTATCTTTTTTTAACTGGAGAGAAAGAGAAATTAGGGAACTGTAATCGTGAGTATTCCAATAAAACTGCTCATAATATAAAACTCTTCTTAGAGTTTTAAGGAGCCTTTTCTTCTATTTAATTTGATCGTTTATCCAAGCAGAATCTGTCGATATACTACCCATGAAATACTGTCATTTGGCTGTAACCTATGAACAACACCTGTGATAAGCTTACTACTACTATACTCTACTAAATATCACTAAAGACTTTTGACCAGCCTTTTATGGACAACTAATTATTTTACATGGAGATACAAAATGGTACTATGAAGCCAGCCTGACTGTTGACACCAGCAGTTACCAGTCGCTTTTATACACATAACTAGTAACAAAACATAGTACATAAGAACATGTTGTAACAGTGAAAACTTGTAATGGTGGGAAATTACAGTCATGCCTCAGTACTAATCAGCTTCAGAACTCATCAAACCCTGTGCTCATCGCATTTTGATGAGAAAAAAGTGTTTTAGCACTCCACTTGCTTGGGACTCATCTCACTAACTAGAACTTGCATGAGTTGCGACACCATCCCACAGCGAAAATGCTTCACTAATTCACCATTGCTTGCTTCATACTTGGTTTTGGCACCTGTCACGAGCTCCAGAATGAATTAACAACAGTATCAAGGCACCACTGTGTATATACCACCCCATCATTCTTGTGGGTCTGTTTCTGAAAATGTTGGCTCTAATATGCACCTAGTACCTGAAGAGCATGTTTGCATAAGATTCCTAGGAACTAATTTTAAAAGATACATGCCCTGACTTTCAGGCATCGAAGCTCTAGGAGATTTGCTGACCTTCAACTGTGGAGTCAGAATGACATGAAGCCAAGGTAAAGCCCGGATGACTAAACCAGGATGACACACACAGGACCATCACTTGCTCTGTCAGAATAGACTGTGTTCAACTGCACATAGAGGACTTTTCAACCCTCTCCCTTGATCTCTTTGTTCTGTTACCTTTTCTCTCCTTATATAAACCTCTGCCTCCACTGAGACAAAGAAATGGGCTTTGAGACATGAGTCCCCCATCTTACAGATTGTTTGCACTTGAAAATAAACCACTTTCTTTTACATCAGCACCTAACTCTCAAGTATTGGCTTTCACAGCAGCAGGCAGCCAGATTTGTGTTTTGGTTACAAAGTCTTCTAGCTTTAAGATGAGTTTATGTTGCAGCACCAATGCTTATTAGCTCTAATGCCTTAGGAGAGTCATTTAAACCTCTCTACATCTTGATGAGTCAAGAGGATTTCAATGTCTTCCTGAATTGTTGCACGGTAAATTGTGGACTATTAGTCAACCTGGATAAGAGATATTTGGCAATTCTCTTTGCCATTCTCATACATTCTAAATATTAGAGAGTATTTCAAAATAAAAAGCAGAGAAATATAATAAAAATAAAATGCAGCTCTTGTGAACATCAGAATTGTGTTTTTATTTTTATTTTTATTTTTATTTTGTGTCTTAATCTAGTCTGCAAATCTAACTTTTTAACTGGAGAGTTTAATCCACTTAAACTTAACGTAAATATATGATTTATTTTGTTGACTTTCTTGATGTTTTTTCTATTTTCTCCTGTTCTTTTGATTCTTTTTTCCAGCTGTTTAGATTTGAGTGTTTTTAACTTTTTTTTATTCCATTTTTTATATGTATACCTCTTTGTTTTAATGTCTTAGTGTTTATTCTCAGGTATAAAATAGTATTCTTAATTTATTACAGTCTTTCCTGAATTAATATTAGGTCAATATAGGTATAATATATGATGGTTACAAAAGTAATCTTCCCTGTTATTCCCTTGCTCTCCTTTTTGCTAGTTATGATGCAATTTATCACTATATGTGATATAAACTTCACAGAATGTTAACTGTTTGTGCTTTGAAGAGAAAGTTGTATTTAGGAGAAATTAGAAAAAAAGTTATATGTATTTATTTACCAAATATAGTGGGGATTCTTCAATCCTCCCTAGGTCTACCTTTCCAGCTTGTATTATTTCTGTTTAGACAGAAAGACTTTATCTAGCAGTTCTTATAACAATGAACTCTTGGCCTCAAGTCTTATTGCCTTTGTTTATCTAAAAATGTCTTTCTTTAACCTTTGCTTTGAAAGAATGTTTATGCTAAATGTATAAATCTAGGTTTATAGTTGCCCTCTTGCTTTTGTTTTTGAGGAGATCTTTTTGTTTATAGGGTTTTTCTATTTTTCACCCACTTTAAAAATGCCATTTCATAGTTTTAGGCATGCTTTGTTTATAATGAGAAGCCATTATAAACCTTGTTTTCCTGGCCTATCCTCAGTAAGTCACTTGCTTATGTGGTTTTTGCAGTCTCTCTCCTGTCTGGCTGAACTGGACTCCGCATTGCTTTGGAGCCATTCTGGGGATTACCGCTCACATATTAACCAACCCTGTCTGTGGGTCACAGAGCTTTAGTTTAAATCTAATTGAAAATATCTTAAAACTCATTTGCATACATCATCTTAAATTATAATTCTTATGAATTATGTCTAAGGTTTTAAGTACTGGATAATGGTAAGTTTATACATTTTTAAATGAAATACACATGGTCATATATAAAGCAGCATAGATATTGTTAATTCAGTCTTCTAGAAAGCTAAATTTGAAGTCCATTGATTTATATAGAGTGATTAATAACATTGGGTACTACAATTATGAATGGATGTGAAGATAATTCTGCCTTAGTGATAATTCAATTCAACTGCTTGTCAGGGCCACAGATTAATTCTTGTAAGTAAAGTATTCTTTTAAATATTAGGAACAAAATGTATTCATATTATGAAAATGTAGGATAATGCTTTTACTATATTTTTAATTTGTAGGCATATTTTTCAAGCAGAAATTATCTATGTTAAGAGAGATAAACTTAGCATCAGAATGTTTATTTACAAGATTACATATTAATCAATTAGTTTAATCTTCTAACAGCTCAGCTTTTAGTCTCATGCAATTTTCAGTACAATGAAGTTCTTGAATTTCTTCTCTGACTCTTTTTTTCAAGGTAATAAACCTCAAATGTAAATCAAATAAAGTTCTCTGTGCTTTTAACACCCTATTTGCAAACTGTTATCTTGTGACATTTTATATAAATAATACAATAGAGATAAAAAGAAAAACATTAGCAGGAAACACCAATAAAATTAACTCTCCCAAGACGTAAAAACTAAGATGAATAAAGCTACAATGAAGGTATTAAAAATGGTCAGCAGCCTTTGTTCCGTTAAACTCCATCATTTTCTTTCTTTCTGGATAGTTTTTACACCATTTTATCAAGACTATTTCCTCAGGCCCAGATTTCCATACCACACATGAGTATCACAAATATACCATGGTGCTAGAGCGCTCCAACAACAGTGTAAGCTTAGCAGTGCAATCTACTCTAACTCCCTAGTTTTAAAGTAATATTTATCTCCTCTTTATTTTTTATCTCCTTCTCTTTAACATGCAAATTCATATACTTAAAAATGTTTGACTTGTTCAATATGATTCTGATTCAGGTAACAAAGGTAAAATGAAACTCAGTTTACTTGAATTATGATGCACTTTATGATTGGTACTATTTTTTAAATGTCTTTGTATCTATGACATGAAAAACAAAATAAAGTCTAAGCATATTCTCTGTTATGAACAATTCAAATATAAACTTTTCTCAAATATAAAAGAACAAATAATGAATTAAGAAAAGCGTTGACCTTCTATGAAACAGTTAATTGCTTACCTTGCTTGATTTAACTTCTTGAGAAGATTAAGGAATTCAACTTCTGTCATATATTTATACCTTATTACATATGATTTATAAATCCTTGACTAAAAGAGAGAGAAAAATGAGAATTTCAGAGTTCTGGATAACTGAAACTTGGAACACAGAGTAACTCTGAGAACCGAAAGAATATGAAATACAAGAACTGAGGATATTCAATGCCAGCCATGTAAACACTTGTTGATTCTATATGTTTGCACTACTAACATTCCACATTGAAAAGGATACTTAAATACAGGTAACCCTCATACCTCAAAAATACTTAAAATATTGTGGTATTCTCTATCTTATTTTTATTTTATAATTTATAAATTGCTATCACTTCAATGGAATTTTTAAAGCAATAAAAATATTTACATTACCACATGAAACTTCATCTAAAGCAAAGAATGGAGCTTTAACACCCTTATATTATTACATAAAATTTCATCTAAAGCAAAGAATGGAGCTTTAATACCCATGTTAAGCTTTGCACACGGTGAGCAAAAGCACTTTCAAGAATTAAACTTAATACCTTTTAATCTCAAAAGAAAATTTCAAATATGGAAATTCATTGGTTTTCCAATTAGTCAAAGACATATTTAAGATTAGGATGGAGATCTTCTAATTGCCAGTTCCAGTAATTGGTATATAATAGTAAACTTAAAGTCTTCTGTTCACTTGTTTATAACACTGCCTCCCTGTTATCCATGTCTTTGTCTTGCATTCCACATCCTCCTTAATGGAAATGCCCATTAATATTACTAACATATATAATCATAATTGAGGTTGTGTCAAATAATTCTTGAGTTTTTATCCTAAATAATACTTTTATTTTTAATGAAGTTTACTCGAGTCAAATATCTAAGCATAAAAATAACATTTCAATGAGACAACAACGTGGTACTAAGGTACCCACCATATAGTTTCCATCTTATACCAAACATTCACTTACATACTGTTGGAAGTATTTTTGGAGCGTGTTCCTTGTTAAGCTTCTAATCACAGACTTAGCCAAGGTGCTTCACACTGGCACTGGGAGGAAAGGGGGAATAGACTTGATGGGATCTGTAGTACAGTAAGAATAAAAATAAATAAAGCCTTTGCTTACAGCTTGCAAAACCTTGATATAATAACTAAATATAATCAGATTTTGAGTAATACAGGATAATTATTATATATTCCTAATGTCATTCCAAAGTTTTATACAAGTGACAAGGAGAAGACAGTATCTGGGCCAAGTAATCGAGGCATGAAAAATTATATGTCTCAATTGATACATAATGTCAACAGACATAAATCTACTGAAAAAAATGTAGGCAAAGCTTAGGTCATTAGGACTAAACAAAGGGAACATCATGGATGACAAGTTTGAGCAGGAAAATAAGGGACTGCTTTCAAAAACATCTATCGCTGGAGGTCACAGGAAGACTATACAATGTTCATAGGCATCAATAAAATGGGGCTATGGGATGAAAAATAAAGACAATAAAGCCAGGAAAATTGTTTGAGAGCTGTCACAAATGGGAGTCCCAAGTGGAATTACGTTGAAAGAAAACCCATTCCATGCACAAGGCATGAGGTAGGCAATTGTCTATAAGCTTGATTTCAGATGCATAGGAATGTCCTATATATTTAAAACAAACAAAAAAAATACACCTTTTCATCTATGACTGATTGTTGATTTAATATTTAATACCTCAAGCATTTAGCTTAAAGCTTTGGACCTCCATGGAAAAGAAATTTGTTGTCAACTCTTTTCACCCACCTTAGCAAGGTGACATTAAGATTTATGCTGAACCTCCAGGCTTCATATGTCTGGAACCTAAATGATTAGCAAACCATACTATGCTTTATATTCTGGTAGCTTCAACTTCTCTTCATATCATTTTTATACCAAATGCATGCTTCTATATTTCTGAAAGTAGCAATGAATTAATAATTATGTATATTCATATATCCCTCATCTAATATGCTCATTTTTAAATCCCTAAAGAAAGCCACTGTAACTTTTATTAATTCCTTATCCTTAAAACCTAGTATGGAATCATATATGCTGAGCACTCAGTATCAGTTGATCAAACATTACTGAAGGTAATTTCATTCAGGAAAAAGAGTGATTTTCAGCCATGTAAATCATGTATTATTAATTCTCCTTGTGGGCACACAGTTTGAAAAAATGCTTTATTTTTAAATTTATATTAGTTCTCCTCTCTAAGTTGTTTTAAATTTCACTCCCTTACTACAGAATTAGTTGAGTAAGTGTTAAGAATCCAAATGATGTTTCTACTTCTGTCTGACTTACTCTTTGTCCTTGGATGCCATAACTTCTATTTTCCTAGATCTAAATTCCAGATAATACTATTGATTTTCAGTGTGTAATGTAGAGCAATGCTCTTTATCCACTTTTAGTAAGGCATTCTGTTTGAAATACTTTTCTATTAAAGTAATATTTTTGATGCAATATGGAATAAGCTACCATAAATCCTTTCTCAAATAATTTTGAGTAAGCACATATTTTAAAATATATTCATATAGAGTCTCACCTGTGCATCTTTCTGACCAATAGATTCTATTTGGCTGGTGTTTGGAGAGCGATTTGTACCAGAGAAGTAGAGTTAAGCCAAAGGTTTTATGTCCTTGTTGACATTGGCAAAGTGGTTGAAACAAATGAACTCACAGATAAGAGTGGTTTATAAAGGTGTCTAAGGAAGTTTTGTACAAGACCCTGGCTGGTCGCACAGTGGATAAGGCTCTGGCCTGCGAACCCAAAGTTCGTTGGTTCGATTCCCAGCCAGGGCACATAACCAGGCTGCAAGCCAGGTCTCCAGCCAGGTCCCCAGCTGAAGGCAGATGAAAGGCAACCATACATTGATGTCTCTCTCCCTCTCTGCCTCTCTCCCTTCCCCCCTCTCTGATAATAATAAATAAAATCTTTTTTTTTAAAGTTTTGTACAATTATAATACATTATCAAGACATCAAAAGTCTTTATCAAGACACCAAAGGTCTTTGCCAGGGAATTGTTAGCTTCATGAAACAGTTTCATCAACTCCTGTAAATAACTTTACTTTTTGTCACTGCATTGTAACAATACTTGGATGTGGGAAGATTCAGATGAAGTCAGATAGGACATGGTTGATCTGATTTCAATCAGCCTATGGTATCTTTTGTTTACGTTCTTTTTCTGAATAATATATTTTCCCTTCTTAAGAATATTTAAGTCCTGGCTGGTGACACAGTTGGATAAGGCACCGGCCTAAGAACCCAAAGGTTGCTGGCTCGATTCCCAGCCAGGGCACATAACTAGGTCGCAAGCCAGGTCTCCAGCCAGGTCCCCAGCTGAAGGCAGGTGAAAGGCAACCATACATTGTTGTCTCTCTCCCTTTTTGCCTCTCTCCCTTCCCCTTCTCTGAAAATAATGAATAAAATCTTAAAAATAAAATAATATTTATTAGTGGCTAAAACTATTGCAGTCCAGCCTACACAGACCACCTCTTTACATCCTTATATCCTCTCAGCTTCTTCAGAGTACCACTCAGCTCCATGACCTTGCAACCTGCCACAGCCAATTGCTTTAGTTGAACAGTCAACCCAAACTGGGTCAATTGTAGTCTGCCTTCAAGGAACATGAAGTCATTATCCAGAGAGATTAGAAGATGCAGTCTCTGTGCCAAAAGAGTCTTATGTGGCTGTCACAGGCTGCCATGAACAACTTAAACAGAGGAATCGTATGCGTGGGTGGGCATGCATACACACACACACACACACACACACACACACGAAAGAAAAAAAAAGCTGAGCCACAAAAGAAGCAAGGATGAGAGAAAATATGAACTCCAAAAGAAAGACAGAATGCAAGAAATAGAGATAATAGTGTCTAAATTCCATCTGCCCTTTTATTAGAAATTCTGTACATTTTTCTACTTATAAATGCTCTTTCTTCCCACAGTAGAATTCAGATTCATGTTTGTATTGATAATAACTAGGGCCATACAGACCTCTGAATGAGTACTCAAAAAATGGTTATTAATATATGTATATATATTTATATGGTATGTGTGTATATGTATGTGTGTGTGTATATATATATGTATGTGTGTGTGTATATATATATATATATATATATATATATATATATATATAGTTTGCTTTATATACTTTAGTTTCAAGGAATCAGATAGATTGAATTTAGAATTCTCATATGTGATACAAGCATCACTGAGAAAGTCCCTAAAATGGGGTAGGTAATGGGCCAATGGTTTTACATTATTGCATTTTATCCTCCAACAAGCCTGGGACTTATGTGCTATTTGCAGAATTTCACAGATGATGAAACTGAGACTTAAATAACATTCTTAAGGTCAGAGAGACATTAAGTGGTGAAACTGGAATACAAATTCAGGTCTCTCCAACTCCAGAGACTATGTTCTTTTCACATTTAATTCATGTAAAGTTAGATTTGTTTCTGCACACAGTTTATGACTAAGCTGTTTTCATGAATAATGGGAGCTCACACTACTAAGGTAAAGACTACTGAGGATGACTTAAGTATTTGTAATTATTAACTTAATATGAATGAATATGGAATTAAAGAATATATGAAGTCAGAACTAGCTAAATGCTAAAGACTAAAGAGGACATAATCACTCAAACGCAATTGAACACATTGTTAACCAGTCATGAGAAAACTCATTTTTTCAAGCCAAAATGTTGTTGACCAATAATGAGTTAACTCGTGTTTGCACTTGTGTTAACATACAATTTTTTCAAACTGAGAGTAATATAGAATTTTGTAAAAGTTTTCTTAATCATATTTGATCAGGTGTACTTTACTTAAAAATTATTTTTCTCAGTATTCTGGATTTTATCACAATTTTAGTACCGCAAAAATTTCAAATATGGTGCATCATAACAGTGAAGAATTTTTCAGTGAATTGCATGCAGATGCTTTTTCTAATCGTCCAAGTAACTTTGAACTACATAGCAGTGATGTGGAAGATGATAGTCTATCAGAAGAGAGTTATGAATCTGATATTAGACCACCAAAATGGCAAAAATGAAATGTGACAGAATCTGATAGTGAACATGATTTTGAAGAAGAGTAGACAGGATATGACATTACACCAACCTTGGAGGATTATACAACTATTTCTGGTGTAACTGTTGAATTTAGTGATCCACTGAGTATCAGTAAAGTGATGGATTTACTTTTTGATGATGATTTTTCTTATATAAGTGCTTCTCAAACCAATTTATACCACTGCCAAGTGGAAAAACTTTATGAAACATCTGCTAAAACTTTACCATGGTCAGGAGTTACCACTAGTAATATGAAGAAGTTTTTCGGTTTATTGATATTGATGGGACAAACAAAAAAATCACATTGGAGAAATTACTAGTCAATTGGCACTTTGTTTGAAGCACCTACATTTCTTAAAACTATAATTAGAATGAGGTTCAAGCAAATCTTTATATTTTTATCTTAGTGATAATTCACAAGCTACATCTAATGAATACAGACTTAACAAAATTAGGCCTCTTTTGAATTATTTTGTTCCAAAATTTTAGTCTTTGTATAAACCTAAATAGGAGTTATTCTTATAATAATAATTTTAATATTATCTTGAATATTAAGATGAAGCAATGATGCCATATAGAGGCCGTACAGCTTCAGGAAGTTTTATTTCAATTCATTATGTATAAATAAAGTATATTGAAGTTTATTTAGATTATTATATTTTCATATTGAATTATGAAAAAAATAGGTAGTGACATAGGATAGCTTTTGTATAAAATTGCTGGTCAACAATGTGATAATTTATAATAGGAATTCACTTTGTGCTTTACAGGGATTAAAATTATATCTTTTCTATATCTTTAATTCCAACATTATTTTTTTATAAAAGTAAAGTTAGCAAGTCTGTTGAAAAATAAATATGCATTCAGTAGTTTCTAAACATATCAAGCACAATAAATGAATAAATACTTTTATGACAAATATATGAAAAAAATAACTCATAAAAATGAGTATTTTTACATTGTTGTAAACACTACACATAGCTGCTACACATTTGAGATATTTTTATTAACAGATTTATTTCTCTGTAATCTATTCATACAAAATTATAAGTACCCATTTTTAATGTACTTTCAAAATGTTACCTTTTGCCAAAAAATGATATGAAATCATACTCTTCAATGAAGAGATTGGCCCAAATTAATAATGTAAAGTACATTTATTCCCTAAGTTATGTTTTTACAAAATAAATTCATGAAAAGAAGTTTGGCTCAACTACTAAAATGTCTGTCTCTTAAGCAATATTATTTGTAATTATGTTTTGCTAGTATGTCATCAAAAAAAGATTACTGAACTTCTAAAAGTCATAATTATATCATTTTAAACTTTAAAAATCTTGACTAGCAACTAGTAGATTACAAATAATTTGCATGAATTTAGAAGAATAATTTGTGTAATGTCGCTCTGATGAAAGATTTTAGATGAAGACTAGAGTATAATTACATATTTTAAATCTTTGAGAAAATGAGTTATTTTAAACAAACTTTAAGAAAATCTCTTAAATCTTACATTTGTGTTATTTGTTTGTTTGTTTTAGTTTTTTAATGACAAAGAAGACCAGGAAGCCAGTTCACTCTTTGGGACAGCCTGTTCATACATTAAACAAATATCAATTACAGAAAAAATCTGGAAAGGAAAAGTTTTTTCAAGTACAGCAATCTGTAAAACTAAGATAAACATTCTATGGCATCAGAAATGAAATCAGTTGTGCATACAAAGAAAGCAGACTGTGAACCCAGAGGTCACTGGTTAGATTCCCTAGCTAGGACACATAACTAGATTGTAAGCCAGGTCTCCAGTCAGGTCCGTGGCTGGAGGCAGGTGAAAAGCAACCATACGTTGATGTCTCTCTCTCTCTCTCTGCCTCTCTCCCTCCCCCTCTCTCTAAAAGTAATAAATAAATCTTAAAAAAAGAAAGAAAGAAAATGGAGTTGAAACTTCAGATCTATTAGGCAGAAAGCAGAATAGGAAAGGAGCAGCAGAGATTAAAAATACCCCATAGAGGTGGACCCTGAGTTCAGGTTATTTCTACCCAGGGTGATGAAACAGTGCAAAGAAAAGTTTAACTTATTCCAAGAAAATGACTTATGTAAAGAGATGTACTTAAAGACATGAAAAAAAAAAAAAAAACACAGAAAAATATTCCCACTAAGGATAAGTATCAAGCTCTTTGCTGGGTCATGACTCCATCTTAGGTTTCTCCAGTATTTTCAGAAGAGAAATGTGCAAACTAAAATTGCAAAGCAAAAAATGAAAGATATGTGAATATAATAACTAAAAAAATCAAAATTCAAAAGATTATTACTATGGATATAATACAAAATAAATTTAAGGTAATATTAAAATTATTATTAAGATAATATTAAAATGTTTCATATTCTCAAAGGCATAGGAGAAAGCAAATCATGAAACACAAAGTAGGGTAATATGAAAATCAATAGTTGCAAACACCAGGGATTAAAAATGTGATCACTAAAATTTAGAAATTGAGAGATTGTTTAAATTGAAAAACAACATAGTCAAAGGAAGGATTACAATAAGTGCTACTTATTGTAAGCAAACTTAGAAGAGCTAGTAAAAATAAAGAGTAAAATCACAAAAAAACTCCAGAGGCAGAAGTCAAATGACCCATTTAGTGATAGGATCTAATATATCTTTACTAGGAATGCAAGAGTTAGACAGCTGAAGAAGTTTTGGAGAAACAACACTCAGAGAGATTGAGAATATTATAGTACATTTGGAAGACATGAATGTTGAGATGAAAAATATACACAATACCATGCACTATAAACAAGAATAATCACTGTATTAATGTATTGTGGTGATATAATATTGCAATAATAAACAACTATAGCAGTAAATAATTGGTACAAGAATAAGTAATCAAAAATAATTTCAAATCTAGAAATATATCAAGGTTTACTCCCTTTTTGCTACCAGGCCCAATAAACTAAAATCATTTAAAACAAAGTATTAAACAAAATGTTCCAAACTCCAAGTAGCAAACATCAAATATTAAGGATGTTTTTATTCCTTTCTCCCTCCTCCCATCTCTTCTCTATTAGAACTGTTTAAAATACTTGAGTTAATCACACCTTTAAATTAAAAAGCTCATTGCTATTATCGACCTCTGCCAGTTACCTTTCTTTTCCTAGTTTTACCTTTCTTTCATGATCACAATTCCTATTCCTTTTATTCCATAGTTCATGGGCTTCATGTAAAAATAATTTTATAAAATGTGAAATGTGTTTCATGGATATTTCCAATTTACCTTGATGGTGTATACCTTACTCTGTTTACTTTTCTAATCCAAACCTCTAATTAGATGTCTTTCAGTGTTGTGGGAACATGTTCATTTTTTCTTAGTATTTCATAGTGAACCTCAGTAAACATCCACCACATTTAAACATCCATTTGTAATGGACATTGAGGCTGCCACCAAGTCTGTCACCACAAAAATATCATAATCAATATCCTTGTCCTCATCTATGTATAACCATTTCTGAACACTTCTGTATGATAGATATATATATATAAAATCATAAGGTCTTGGGCATATTCATATTTAATTTAGAATACAAGTACTTTCGAGATCTCTTTTCCCTGTGAGTGAAAGTTAACACTCTATACACATTCACTATCACTTTTTCTGCTTTCTAATTATTATAGTCTTTCTGATAAGAGTAAATTGATCTCTCACTGTTTTAATTTACATTTACATGATAATAAGTATAAGGGTTTCCTTGTGTACTAATTAGCTGTGAAGTTGACTATTGTAGTTTATCTCATTCATTTCCCCTTTTCTTCAGCATAGTTTTAGTCTTTCCTTTGATTAATAAAAGTTATTTCTATGTAACAGAGAGCAATCCCTCAGTTCTAAATGTAGCCGCTAGCATACCCATTTATCACTTGTATTCATTGAACACAAAACCTTATTACTGATACCATAACACTAAGCTCCTTCATATCAAAATTTGTGTTTAGAGGTCTTTTAACATAAGTCTTTTCCTACCTATGCTCCACAAAGATAGTTTCCTAACCTTTTAACACATTGTTGACTGGTCACAAAAAAACAATGTCCCTGGCTGGTAGCACAGTGGTTAAGGTGCCGCCCTGCGAACCCAAAGGTCGCAGGTTCGATTCCCCAGCCAGGGCACATAACCAGGTTGCAAGCCAGGTCTCCAGTCAGGTCTGTGGCTGGATGCAGGTGAAACGCAATCATACATTGATGTCTCTCTCACTCTCAGCCTCTCTCCCTTCCCCTCTTTCTAAAAATAATGAAATAAAATCTTAAAAAAAAAAAAAAAATGTGTTAAGAATAACTTTGTAGACCATGATGCTTATGGTACAAGTTTCACATGGTTTGTCCATAACATTATCAGAATCTGCCTTTGTATGGAAAATAAGGAAGGCTCAGGCTTATTTTTCTCCCTTTAGAGAATCTGTTTTTCCTGATACCTTCTAGCCATTGATTTTTGGTGCCATTTCATAAGATAGCATGCTTCCCTGTATACATGTATCTACTTCTAAAGTTTCTATTATGTTTCATTTATCTACTTGTCTTTTCTTGCATAAAGATATTAGTTTTGTCAGCCCTGGCTGGTAGCACAGTGGTTAAGGTGCTGGCCTGCAAACCCAAAGGTCGCAGGTTCGATTCCCCAGCCAGGGCACATAATCAGGTTGCAAACCAGGTCTCCAGTCAGGTCTCTGGCTGGAGGTAGGTGAAACGCAACTGTACATTGATGTCTGTCTCCCTCTCTGCCTCTCTCCCATCCCCTCTTTCTAAAAATAATGAAATAAAATCTTAAAAAAAAAAAAAGAGATGAATAAACAAATAAAAAAAAGATATTAGTTTTGTAACTATAGCTTTTCAGAATGTCTCAATATCTGTTCAGTATTTTCATTTATCTTCTTAAATTAAACCTAGCAATTTATAGGTCTTCAGTCAACATCACTTTTTGAATGAGTTTGTTAATTATAACATAAATCCAGCAAGATTTTTTAATGCATTAAATTTATAAGCTAATTGGAAGAAAATTGATAGTACTTGACACATTTACTATGCCATTCCACCATGAATTTGATACACCTTTTTATTTATTTAAATTTGTTTCATAAACTTAATATGATTTTAAGAAATAATTATCATGTATTCTTGCTAAGTTGGTTTCAGCTTTATTGCATGTTTACTTTTAGTTGACTTAGATAATACTGCTGGATTTAAATATATATTAAGTATAAATATATTTATATGTTATATACATCTTTATATACATATATATCATATTTATGTATATAAATATGTTATTTGTGGAAGATATCCTATACAATATCACATAACATATAATGTATATAATGGCAGGGCCTAAATGTGGGGATTAGTGCTCTGAAAAGAGATACCAGAGAGTTTTCTTCCTCCTATTCTCTCTGCTATATAAAGACAGCCAGAGGGTGGCTGTCTGTAAACAAAAAAAAAAAAAAAAAAGAAAGAACTCTCAATAGGGAATCAAATGGCCAACACCTTGATTTAGACTTTCAAGTCTCGAAAACTGTGAGAAATAAATTCCTGGTAAGCCATTCAGTCTACATATTTAGTTTCATAGCCTCAACTGACTGATAAAGATTTTGAGCCAAGAAGTCATGTGCTGCTATGCCAAGTAACTAAAAATTTTTGGTAAGATACCCAGAAAAGGGATTGTTGGGTGGTATGGTAATTCCATTTTTAATTTTTTTTTAAACCTCCACATTGTTTTCATAGTGACAATACCAGTTTACATTCCCACCAGCAATAAATGAGAATTCTTTTTCCTCCACAACCTCTCCACCACTTATTATTATTTGTCTGGTTGATAATTGTCACCCCAACAGGTGTGGGGTGATATCTCATTGTAGTTTTGAGTTGCATTTCCCTAATTTTGAGTTGCATAGCTAGTGAAATTGAATATCTTTTTCATGTATATGTTGGCCATTTGTATGTCTTCCTGGGAGAGGTGTTTGTTCAGGCCCTCTGCCCATTTTTTTTTTTTTTTTTTTTTGCATCCTTACCCAAGGACATTTTTCCATTGCTTTTAGAGAGGAAATGAGAGAAACATTGATACAAGAGAGAACATTGAGCCTCCTATATGTGCCCAGACAACAGATTGAAACCACAACCTAGGTACGTGCCCAGGCCAGGAACTGAACGCACAACCTTGTGGTTACAGGACAACACTACAACCAAGGTTAAGAGTACCCTTCGTTATTTTTTTAATTGACCAGTATCTTTGGATAAATACTACCATTCTGTGTTCCCCAAGCCCTTCCATGGTCTTCTCTCCCAGTAACTTCTTTTCTCACTAGACTTTAACAAACACATTCCAGATTAATAAGGACTTATTTTTTTTAACCTTTAAGTTTTTAAAGAAAACACAGGAGAATATGTGTGTGTGTGTGTGTGTGTGTGTGTGTGTAGTTTTGAAAAAGAAAAACATGTTCTTAAACCAGAACTTCTCCATAAAATACGAGTAATGTAAATTTTTTGAGTTGTGCTAGATAGGCAATGAAGGGAAGAGTCAGGTACCAACTGACTGATTTCTTTTCTCGTTCTTTTGAGATTTAGATTGCAAGTTCTGAAAGAATAAAATAAAGTTTTATCCACAAAGAGATCATGTCTCATTTTGGCAAATTTCTAAACCCTTTTGACCATGAAGATTTGAAGGCTAATAAGCCAATAAGCAAATTCTAAACTCTGTCATTCATACCCGATGAAGCTCAAACTCCTGGTAGCAGTTACACCTGCAGAGTGCCGGCAAGTGAGCTTGGTACTTACCCCTCTGTGCGGTTCCTCAGTAAGTTAGGTCATTGCCGCAAGGAACTGTCCTTGCTTTCAAAACCCCTCTGGGAACTTCAAGGTTGGTGAGCTCCTGGAGATGGAGAAGAGTGGCGGATGGAACCTCCGAGCCTCTTCCTGATATAAACAGACCTGATCAGCTCTCTGAGGAGGCGTAGGAGGGGCCGGAGGGGGAGTCCCCCAGGCAGCGGTAAGCAGTCTGGGACAGGATTGGCTGAGAAGTTGATGCCTCCAAGCACAGGGAACTGTGGGATGGGAAATGTGAAATAAAAGGCCTCTCAGGTCTTCTTTGGCTCTCTCTGGCTCTCTTCTCAGAGAATGCCTGGATGATCGTGCTACAGCTCCCTGCATTTCACAAGGGATGGAGGTTTGAATGGGAAGGAACTTGGGGTGCAGCGTCGGAGCGGGTTGGCCTGGGAGAGGGTGTAGAGTTATTCTTTTTTGAGTGCTCTAGAGGGGATGAACTCCACGCAGAAGCCTGCCACTCTAAAAAAAGTGTGTAGCCTTTTTTTTTTTTTTTTTAATCTTCTGTTGTTTAAGTTTGTAAACTAAACCTATAGAAATAAGATAATTAAAACCTAATGAGGAATGATAAGAGAACTTAGGTGTTAAAGTATTTAGCCTTAATTGATAGGCGTAAGTGCTAATGCATGTGGAAAGGCTTAACTCCAAAATTGTGAAGCTTTTGAATAAAAACACCTTCCCTTCAACACCAAACCTTTGGCTCTGGAGTTCTGCCTAGAGGGTGGCAGTGGGTAGTAGGACCCCACTTGCTATTCTGTAACATAACCACATCCCTTGCCTTATGTAACTCTTTATCTGGCTCTTGATTCTCAAAATGCTGAGGGCACCCACCTTTGGCAGATGTTCCTGGAATGGGCAGGGCCTCCTTCTGTCCCTCTAAGCAGTGCACCTGGTGCTGGAGGAGGTGAGTGGAGACAATGGGAGCTCTCTCCTTCAGGATGTGGAGTACAATGTCATCAGCCTCCATATAATAGTGCAGGAAAGCACATGCCATGGTGAAGTCCAGAAAAGGCACAAGTCCTGGGAGTGTCAGCTCCACATGCCCTGAGTTCCAAGAGTCCAGATAGAGTCCGGATCTGCAAGGCAGAGTTTTGGAGCCTTCAGAGTCAGCTGGAGTGGGCACGAGCAGGGCTCAGAGTACCTGTTTTCTCACTAGCCTAGGCCACATGGCCAGATCATCCCTACAAACTGCATAACTCGCTTGCTCTTTCTTCCTTCTTTCTGAAAACCAGCTTTACTATGAACTACATAGCTGCTACATTATGGCTCTCTTACTACACATCAGACAGCATGGCAGTCCCTGTACATCCTTTCAAAACTATATGGTTCTCCCCCTCACAAGGCTGCCTCCTTATTTTTAAACCCTGACCAAGGCCTGTGACACAGTCAGTGTGGTGACCAGTCCTGACCACTGGAAGAACCTTGCATAAGTCCCTGAGCTTTTCCATCACCATTCTATGGTCAAAGCCCCTCCCATCTCCTTGGTGTCTGGAGCAGCCATAGCCATTTGCATAACTAAGACTCTAGCTATGAGCCACAGCTATGCAAAGGCATTTTTCAGGAAAAATGGCTGCACTCCACTGAGTCCCATCCCCCAAATTCTGAGTCTTCTTTCTCCTCTCTTACATAACTATAAGCTCCATCTGCCATGAATTGGTTGCCATTTCCGCTAAAGAAGAGGAAAATAAAGCTGAATTTGGTGTAAAACATAGAACAGAGTTTACAGAAAGGCAAGTAGCTCCTTTTCTAAAAGTTTTTGAAAATTTTCTTGAAAGCCTAGATAATCTCGAAAAAGAGAACTTCTCAAGAAGAGTGATTTAGAAAATTTCCTTTTTTTTTGAGAAATAATTATTTTAAAAAGATTCCGTAGAGCACCAAAGGAGAGTTTCCTGGAAGGAGTAATCATGGGAGGACTATGTGGACTGCAGATAAATTTGTAAAATTTAATATCGTACAAAGACAATCCTAAGATCTCTGATGTACATGTTCAGTTCCACTAGTTGTCACATGTAGAGGTAAGTGAGCAGTAATATTAGCTTACTTGTACAGCCTCCATATTTCTTGAGTGAATATCCCAGGTCAATAGGGGCTTTGTCCTTAAGTCTTAGATGCACGAGTTAATTATACTTGGGGTGTGTGTTTAGTTGCTTTCTAATTATGCTTACTGATAATTTTATTGAGTAGGCCACACCCCACTGCCCATCTTTTAAAAACCATGTTAAACAGGACATCTAAGCCTACCAAAACCACTTCAAAATATGTGAGTTACTAGATTACAGTACTGGGGCCTGGTATGTTTATTACAATATATTGCCATTGTAGTTTCTAGCTTCCTATACAACAATTGGATTACTTTACCTTAGGGAAGCAATTTAGAAGAAAACAATAACTTTATCAATGTAAAACCTCTCATACTTGTCAAAATTCTTGGACTTAGTATGTCTAAGGTACTTACCTTTAATTTTAAAGGTTCTTTTTTTTTTTTTCCATGCTTGATTTTAGGTGATAGATTTTGAAGTGTCAGACTTCTTTTGTGGGCCAGGGAAAGCTTCAGAAATCTGTCCCAGTGCACATTTGTTTTCTGAGACACTTTTTTTTTTTTTTTTTTTCTGAGACACTTTTAAAAGCAAGCTATTGGGCTGGTGCCTTCCACGACTTACGAACATTTTCATTCCTTTGCATTTATTTTAACATTGTCTTCTCTGTAGCCATATAGTCATTATTTTTTCTTTCCTTCTTTCTTTTGGTTTATATAGAGCAAACTATAATGCCACCAACACACTGAAATGCTTGGCATTTATTTCTCTTCCTAACTTTTTAAGAAATGTTAAAGTCTATTGTGCAAAAAATAATCACTCTTGATTGTGATCTGTATATTAGAATCAATAATATGGCACAGAAAAAAATTTAAATCGAGTTAATTTAGGAGAAAACCCAGGTCAGTGTACTTTATGAGAAGTATTACGTGAGATTTTAGCCCCACCTATTGTCCTATAGTGGGATCACATGTTGGAAATGAACTTTTCATGACAAGACACAGGTTTGGGGGCTGACTCAAAGCAGGTACAGTCAAGAAAGGTAACTATACGTTTTAGGTACTGTCTGGAAAAACAGCCATGCAGTCATTTTTTAGGTATAAGGAACTTACCAAATATTCACAGGGCCAAATAGTGGAAGTGCTCATTCATATGCTAGCTTTAAAATTAGGACGATGTAAAATAGTAGAATTCCTTATTTGGTCAAATTAATATGTAATTATGATGGAAGTCAATATGGCAGTAACACCTGGGAATCAGAAAGGACAATTTTACATATGCATGAATAAGGTCATATCATGCTTTTCCTTTCTTTACTGCAAGTGGAAGATTCCAACATACCCGTTTGGAATTGGATTCAGATAATAGATAGAAACAGAAACAGGTAAAGACATAGAGGCCATAAATAATGCAATCAGTACATTTTATTACATATACATATATGGATACATATTGGGGGGCTTTCCTTCACCAAATAAGAATAATCTTTATGGTATATCTAAGAAGCTTTTATAAAAATTAATCATGTACTCTTCTAAAATTAATGTCATAAATCCAAAAAGCAAAATGGTTATATATCATCTATTCATAGCAAAATAAGAAAAAAATAATTTAAGATGTGTAATAATTATTTGGAAAATATCTCTTTAAACAAAGAAAACAGAGAAATAAAGTTATAAAGTAAAAAATGAAAAGAAGGATAGTTTTTAACAGAACAAAGGGGATACAGAAAAAACAGGATTAAGAAAAAAACGTACCCTTACAATGTTCCATTATTAATGAAGATTAAAAAATAAGGAGTTGGTATTTACCTTAAGCTATTAAAATAGAATGACAATCCCAAAATAATGAGGAAAGTGAATTAGTAAAGATGAAAGGACTATTATTCTTAAAAGCATTTTATTAAGAAATAATCATATACTTCTATATTATGTCCATCCCAAAAGTAGGGAGCCAAAGTCAATATAATTAAAATAGTTTCCAAAGCTGATACTTTTGGGATAGCTATTAAAATTTATCATTTCAGGTCATATTTGTCTTTGATCCATTTTGTGTTAATTTTTGTATATAATTTTTGTATTTGGGGACAAAGAGGAGTCAACTTTCATTTTTTTGCATGTGACTTTACAATTTTCCCAGCACCATTTATTGAGGAAGCTTTTTCTTTTTCATTGTATGTTTTTGGCTTTTTTGTTGAAAATTATTTGCCCAGTATGGATGGATCTTGAGAATATTATGCTGAATGAAACAAGTCAGACAGAAAACCTCAAGAATCATATGATTTCACTCATATCTGTGATATAAAACTGAAAACAACAAATGAACAAACAAGAAAGCCAACCAAACAAAAACTCAGACATAGACAATAGTAAGGTGCTTCACAAAAGGAAGTGGTTGGGAGTATAAAGGGCAAAGGGGGTCAAATAGTATAGGGTGACAAAAGATTTGATACTCGGTGGTGGAAACACAATGCAACGTACAGATGATGTATCATAGAAATGTACATTTGAAATATATAATTTTATTAACCAATGTCAACCCTATACATTTGTGTTTTTAAGAAATAATTCTATAAAACAAAATCATGTCAGTGGCTTATTGAAAGGGTCAAACACAATATGCCTCATAAACCCAAACATTTTTACTCATTGCTTTTGTTCAAAATGTATCAACACTCAATCTAATTTTGAATTTCCATAAGTGTTTCTTGCCACCCGAGGTGGGCCCATTTTGATGTTTCACATATCCCTGCAAAATAAGTGTGTCTGTGATCCAATACAGATTTATCTGTCAGAAATTGGCTTGTGGGCTATGCTTGCTGATCTTCAGAGTAAAATAGTGATTTCTACAAATGACTAGGCATCATTGATCTACATGTGAATATATAAGCAAGTTCAGTTCAAAACAAAGCTATTCACTTGAGTAAAACAATAATGATAACAATAAAGTAATAACACAGTTACTATAGGGCTATCATTTTGGCAGTGCCTTTCTACAGATCAAGCACTTTATATAATGTTTTACATGTAATTTCTCATTTAATATCCACAATTCTGTGAAGTAGCTACTGGTATCCCTGCCCTTTTCCAGAGGCAGAAACTGTGGTTTAGACATTTCAGGTATTTATCCAATGGTCTATTCGAACGGTGGCAGTTTAGGATTTAAAGTCATGTGCATTTTTTTTTTAATTAAGGCACTTCCACTCTATTTCCCAGGAATACTTCATCTCAGTCTCCTTCCCACCTTGCTCCAATACTTTTTTTCCATCGTAGAGGCGGATGTTCCAATGAAAAGAGTTTGCTGTTCCTTGAATTACATAATCAAAAGGTTCAGACCCAAGCATGATTCAGGTAACATGAACCCCACTCTCTTTTGTCCTTTTGAAGAGAATGGTGTCCAGGCACTGTAAATGCTTGCTCTGGCAAATTCCATGGAGTATGCTGAAGAAGCAGGCCTTCTCCTAGGAAAACCTTGTCCACCTGCTATGTGATGGACAGGTCAGGGACTTGAGGGTCTCTTTTCTAGGTTCAAAATAAACCCTTCACCAGCAAAACTATGAGCCAGCCTTAATACTTACTGACTCTCTTTGTCTAACTTCATTTGGTTAAGTTCCCAAAGATGAGGGGAGTGATTAATTAGACTCACTCAAACTTCTTTGACTATAGGAACCATAGAAATTATAATACATGCCTAAGGCTACCAGAGCAAGACCCTTTTGTTCCTCTTCTGTTACCACCTGCCTAGAGGAACTCTAGCACGTGCTGAGTTTCCTTCCACTTGACAACTCTTTAAGACAGTTTCTTGTGTGATTGCCCATAATAAAGTTAATGCAAGACTAACAGATTAACGGTTTGATCTTGCTGGTACTGGAACGGAATGAATCTATAGAGACCATGTGAAATTACAAAGGAATGTAGAATGAATTACAAAGGTCAACGGTGGTCACTGCTTAAATAAACTGACAAGATGAAGTTCAGCTACAAAGTTTAATTGATACAAGAAAAAGTACATTTAAAAAAAGGTTATTTACGAATTCTGTTTTCATTGCGGTAGAATGTTTTTGTACGAAGTATTTAATTCAGATGCAAAGGTGCATTCTTTAACTTAAAAATGGTGGCTGACCAATAAGCTACAGAGATGAGGAAGAAACTCATTTGTTTATATTTAAAATCAATATTTAAACTGGCTCCTTTTAGATTATAGAGTGTAGAGGTCTTGCTCAGGATTTCTGTCAGAATCATGCTAGTATTTAGTCAGGCAGAAATAACAGATTCTCTTGGCATCATCTAGTGAGATCACGACCTATCAGTTTGCATTCTACAGCTATGAAGAAAGCAAACTTTGTTTGGGTTGTGAAAATTCACCCTTAAGAAAGTGTCACAGAGGTGAGAAGGATGTCTGGCAGGTAGAAGGTTTTTTCTTACATTACTTTTAGGGCTAAAACTAACTAATCACACATCATTTAACAAACACAGTCAAGTTTGTTGATTGCTGGGGCAAGAGTGGTGTAAGGGGACTACATAGTAATAGAAAAAATACAAGAAAGATTAGAATAAAAAACACAGTCAGAAGATACTTTGGAATTATTCCCAGTTTATCTACATAGCATCAGTAATAACATATAAAGAATATAAGGTTTTATCCCAAGTCTATCAGATTTCAATATAAGGTTATACTAAGACATCAATCCTTTCCACTATTGTTTAAATATATATTCGATTAGTCTTGGGAAGATTCTGACCGATAGATAAATAGATAGATAGACAGATAGATAGATTAGATGTGCAAAATACAGTCAAAGATAACCATCTATTAATTGGATACAAGGAAGAAATTAGGTATTTAGATTATGGGTAAATCAATGAAAAAGTGTACTAGAATGAAAAGTACATTTCATTCTATGTAAATTTGAAATGTAAATTGTAGTTTAAGATATGAGTAAAGGGAGTAATTAACACAGAGGAAAGTAACTGTTGCTCCTAATTTGCTAGAAAAGTTTGATTTGAACAATATAATTCCAGATCATTATATATCAAACTGATATATGCATGGATATAGCACTAACTCTAAGGATGTATTATTTTTCCCTCTAATCATCTTAAACACTGGGAAAAACAACCCTCAGTACTTGATAGATTAAGCATCTATCTAAATTAAAAAGTGTGCATGTATTTACATTGACATTGCCTCTTCTACCTTCCTGCATTATCAATCACTTCTCCAGGGTTATCCAGTTTTGGAAAAAACTAAGATGTATTGAAGCCACTTAAAGCATTTCTGAAAAACAAAATAAGATTATCTTTAACTTCAGAATGTTCCAAGAATTGCTTTAATTGTCTGTGTCCTCAGTAACAGCAAAATAATGGATTCTTTGAGATGAGTCAATATTAGAGTTCTTTGCTCCTTTGCCAATCCTAAAAAAAAGAAAAAAATTAACGAAAACTTGGGCATGCCATAAGGGCTTTAGAAGATTCCTGTTGCTGCTGTAGCAAATTACCACAAAGGTAGAGGCTTAAAACAATGCAAATTTGTTATCTAACAGGGTGGAGGCCAGAAATCCTAAAATCAAGGATTCATAGGATCTGTGTTCTTCATGGAGGCTCTAGAGCAGAATGTTTCCTTATCTTTTCCAGTCACTAGAGGCCTCCTCTTATCTTTGGCTCCTGGTCCTTCCTGCACCTTCAAAGATAACACCAGGGCATCTACAAAACTATCTCTGACTGTGACATCCCTGCCTCCCTCTTACAAGGACCCTTATGGTTACATTGGCCCCACTCAGATAATCAGGAATTTCCCTGGCACAAGATCTTCAGCTTCACACAGACAAAGTGACTTTGCCAGGTAAGGTAAACATATGGCAGGTTCTGAGGATTATAACGTGGACATCTTGGTGGGAGGTAAGGGATAACATTATTCTGTCTAACTAGCATGTACAAGTTTGAGTTTAAACTTAATGAGAGAGAAACCAATAGAGATTCATTTTTTTAAAAAAAGAAAGGTCTTTTGGAAACAGTTTAAGTTTATTCCTATCACTAAAGCTACAAAGAAAGAAGTTAATATAATTTCTATCAGAAATTCAGTGGAAATTAAGTTCTGTCAAGGCAGAAGTGGGCCCTTTTCTGGAGAGGTATTTTTTAATCTAGGCCATGAGATATTCAAAGACTTTATAAATTGCCTTCTCCTTCCCATTATCTGCCTAATCTGCCCTACAGATATGTAAATGAAGCCAGATTTAAAAATAGAAAAAGTACTTCATATTTAAGAAGTTTTGTGAAAGGTATTCATCTGACCAGCTTCATAATTATATTCTAGTCCAAGTGCCAACACTTCATATGTAAATGATTATAAGCATTTAGTTAGTAGCGTTTCTTCAAGGCTGTCACCTGCAATCTATCCTACAGATTATTATTCTGAACACATGCCATCCATCAATCTGTTGCTTCAACCCCTTATCAGACCTTGTCACAGACTCATTGTTTAATCAATCATTTTATTTGTTTGCTCATTCTACTGGTATTTTATAGGTCATTCTCTCAAGTTTGTGTTAGATGTTGGTTGGGGTGGGGAGTGACAAGCACAAAAACATAAATGCATGTGTTTTCACAGCCTTTTCCAGGCTCACCACTATCGAGAATGATTTGGTTGCTGTAGGAGACATTACAGCACTGCTGAGTGATGAAGATCAGAGACAACAGATCCATACTTTCTGGGTTCAGAGAGCAGCTCCACCATTCATCATCCTTGTGCTCTTGAAAGATTACTAACTCCTTTGTGCCTCACAAGTTTCCTCAATAAAATGAGAATTGTTTTAGCCCTTACCTAATAAGTTGTTGGGGAATTTAAATAAACCAATCCATGGAAATTCTCAAAACCGGTACTCTCAACAGAGGTTAACCATTGTTGTGTCCCAGTCCTCATTTATTTCTATGAGGATTATCTTACTTTTGTTTTTTTCTTTTATTTAAGATTTCATTTTCTTTTTGGAGAGAGAGGAGGGAAGAAAGGTAGAGAGGGAGAGAAACATCAATTCAAGAGAGAAACATCAATCGGTTGCCTCTTATACGTGCCCTGACTGGGGACCAAACCCACAACCCAGGCCCTGACTTGGAATGGAACGATGACCTCCTGCTTTGCGGGACTACACTCAACCAACTGAGCCACACCAGTCAGGGCTATAGTAATTATCTTCTAGCCAAAGAACCCATACTTACTCTAATAGTGAGTAAAAAGGAAAGCTGGAGAAGAAGAGAGGCTAGTGTTATTTGGTTAGAGCACAGGGGAGAATAAAGGAAAGAGAAGAAAATGGAGATGATCAAGAGGTATAAAACATTAAAAGTGAAAAAAAAACCAACCCTGATTTTTAACAACATGTCTTGCTATGACACTGAGCCTTAGAATTTTTAAGATGATAAAGACTGAAGTTACTTTTATTTTAAGATTTTCAGATAGTTTTTTCATTCATTCATTTTATAAAATATAATGAGCTGAAGCCATGTGTCACATGGTGTGCTAGTTGAGATAGTAACAAAGATAAAAATAAACTAGGTTTCTCTGTCTGTGCTTAGTTTTGTTCAAGGAGAAGGACCAACATTGATTGCATACTCAGCTATATGTCTGTTAAATTACTAATCTTACAACTGCTATAATTGTAAAAGAAGAGGACTTTGATCTGCTCAGGATGGTCAACAAATTTTTTTCTGGGATCTGAAGGGTGATTAAGTGATTGAGCGTAACCTATTCCAGGAAATGAAGAGAGTGCAGCTGAGCTGCTTTCAGTGAGGTGGTATTTGGAGTGAAAATAGAATAAGGAGTAACAAGAGGTCAGACCATGTAGGGTACCATGGGAGTCTTATTAATGATTTTGGCCTTTCTCTTTTGGAGAAATGTGTTTTAGATTGTGAAAAGATTTTTCTCCTGAAACTGCTTGAAATAGAGAAGAATATCTGGCTAGACTAGTAAGAGGCTATTGCATTAGTGCTGGTGAGGGCTGATAGTAGCTAGAACATGGTAGTGATAGTGTAAATGCAGGTGAGTATATGGATTTGAAAACTGTTTAAAGGTGAATTGACAAGTACCATTAATAAGGATGAATTAAATGTGAGTATCAAAGAGAAGAAAGTGCCACAGATGATTCTTAAGTTTCTGGCTTGAGTAGCTAGTTGAATAGATAACAGCTGTATTCCTGGGAAGACTGGAGAAGGCTATACATTGGTGCTGAACTTATTGTGGACTGTTTACCAAATCTGTCTTCAAAATTAAAGCAGAGATTATTTAGAATTTAAGTCATCACCCTAGAGATAAGCTGAGAATACTGACCAGTTAACTATGAACATATGACATAAAAATGTACTATTGAAAGGCATGCAAGTTGGCAAGGCTGAAATTGTGATCTGGGAAAATAAAAGTTGTTTATCAAGAAGACATACTCTCCCTTCCTCTCTCTCTAGGATCAATAAACATATCCTTGAGTGAGGATTAAAAAAAGATAGATAAGTGAGGCATAAATAATAAACACATAGATGATGAGGAAATAAAGTTCTTTTTTGTAAGATTATCTATTTACTTATTTCTTTAGAGAGAGCGGAAGGGAGGGAGAAAGAGGGAAGGAGAAACATCGATGTGTGGTTGCCTCACACACCCCGAACAGAGGACCTGGTCTGCAAACCTAGGCTTGTGCCCTGACTAGGAATTGAAATGGTGACCCTTTGGTTTGCAGGCTGGTGCTCAATCAACTGAGCCACACCAGCCAGGGCAGGAAATAAAGCTTTGATATGAACTGTGTCAACCCTGATGTGAAAAGATATATAATCATTATACTTCTTTTTATAGATTTTATTCAGTTTTCAGAGGTTTCAATGAAACATATCAGACAACCTGATATACTAGAGAATTTAACATAATTTAATTGTAATCCTTAGAAAGGTTTAACTAATTAAATATATGGTCAACATTTAAATGCAGAAAAATCGGATTTTCTAAATATAGATGTTTGATTTTTAATGTAAAAAAAAAAGAAGACATAAAATATTCTGTGCACTATTTCTTTTTTTATAAATGATTTTTAAAATATTTTTATTCATTATTTTCAGAAAGAAGGGCGGGGAGGGAAGAAGGAAGGGAGAGGAATATCAATGCATGGTTGCCTTTCACCTGCCTCTAGCTACAGACCTGGCTTGCAACCTGGTTATGTGCCCTGACTGGGAATTGAATCAGCAACCTTTGGGTTCGCAGGCTGGCACCAATCCACTGAGCCACATTAGCCAGGGTCCTCAGCCACACCAACCAGGACCTATTTTTTGTCTGTTTTTTGTTTCTTTGTTTTCTTCACTGAATAGAAAAAGCCAGGGAAATTTCTCTGTAAAACTGCAAACTAAACACTATTTTCAACCCAACCTGCAAGGGAACCCAAATTCTAAATCAGTAGAAGCTTTCCTTGGCTAGAAAGAGGCAGTTCAAAGTTAGACATGGCTGAATGTATTTAAAGCCCTTATGCTGTCCTGCCAGCTGAGGCTGGTGACTGGGCTGCTGCTACAGAAGTTGAAGGGAGTACGCACTATTTCCTACAAGAGCTTGAAGAAATGTATAGGTCATTCTGTGAAAAAATAAGGAAAAAAGGAATTGTGGTTCAAAGAACAATAAGCTCTTTGTATAGAAGAAAGATGTATAGTTTGCATTGAAGATAGACAAAAATCCAGCTAATTGTGAGAAGGGCTATGGTCAGGCATTGGTAGACAAATTTTCAGCAGAGGATGCCCTCATTACTCAAAGATCGCACAGTAACTTGAACTCATATGCAGAATTTATAACTCTTTAAACAGGAAGGGTAGAAATAATCTGCTTATGAGTTTAAAGAGTTGCAAATCAAGAAGCCAATATTTTGGAAGATCCACTAGATTTGAAACAAATATACAGGAATCTTTCCTCAGGAAGAAAGGAAAAAAGAGGAGAATTGAGGCAGGATTCTAGAATTAAGAAAAAAGCAGAAAGATTTGAAGAACTAGATGGTAGGCAAGTAATCCTCAGGATCTCATAGAAAGAATACAAGTTCCTCCATTTCTTGTAAACAGAACACAAGTTCCTAGTGAGTGTCCCTAGGTTCACGACAGCAAGCCTTGGGCAGAGGTGGAAAAAACTTTGCTTATATTTTTTCCCCTAAAATTAAGGTTTATTGCAAGATGGGTGACTATGATTATTAGAAACTCATGGCCTTGCCTTTCACAGAACCCTCCTTGAAAAATGAATGACTTCATTGTGAATCTGCTGAGTAAACTGATACATTTCCATCTATCTACAGGAGTGCTCAAAAAGGCACTTGAGCTATGTGCTGTGAGCACAAAGGGAGTAACTCACACCGTCTGGACATCTTACAGAAATTAACCCAGAGGAGTAATTTTTGTTTTATATCTATTAAAGACTAGTATGTATATATACTGAATTATATAAGCATATACCTATAGAAAGTACATATGTAAGTGTACATCTCAGTTAATTTACTTTGGATATAGTCAACCAAACAACCAAAATACACAGCATCTAAGAAACCGTTTTATACTCCCTCTTCCCACCTTCCCCCAAAGAAGCCACTATCCTGAATTTTATCACCATAAATTAGATTTGTTGGTTGCACTACTTTACAGAAATAGACTCCTAAAGCATGTAGACTTTTGTATATATCTTCTTTAGTTGAATATTATGATTTAGAGCTTCAGGTAAATTGTTGTATGAGCAGTTATTTGAATATTCCATCATTTTCATTTGTACTAACTGAAAAAGTAAAGTATTAATCTTTAATCTAAGGTAGACTTAATAAATTAAGGATCCACTGCATAATTTCTAAGAAGTTCATCCCTCTTCCTCCCAAAATAATAACACAATTTATAGTTAAGTTTATATAAAGGAAAATGGAAATATTAAAAATGCATTTGATTAATTCACAATAAATGTAGTAGGGAGAAAGGGAAGACTAACAAAAGGGAAAACAGAAAAAAAGAGTGAGTTGACCAATCTAAAGGCAGAAAAAAATCAGAGAGCATATTAAATATTTAAACACCAACATTAACAAAAATGACTGACTGGAATGTAGGACATTCTACCCATTAACAACAGAATGCACATTTTTCTCCAAGGGCAAATGGATCATTAATAAAATAGACCATGTCTTTGAACATAAAGCCCAGGGTTTAAAAATCAGACAGAATATTTATCTCACAACAATGGAATTAAACTAGTAGTAAATAGCAGCAACAACAACAAAAATCTCTGTTTAGCAATTAAATAGCACACTTCTAAGTGAATTGTCAAGAAAATAAAATAATTTATTTGAGTTAAATAAAAGTGAAAATAACACAAACAAACTTATAGAATGTCTCTAAACCAAGCTAAGTGACACTTACAGACTTAAATGCATATTGTGAAAAAAGAAGAAAGCCTGAACATTAATAATTGAAGAAGTCATCTAAAGAAGCTGGAAAAATATCAACAAATCAAGACAAAATGAATGAGAATAAAATAAGCAATGAAACAAAACAAGTGAAAAACAGAGCACTTAATAAAAACAAAGTTAGTTATTTTAAAAGACCAAAAAGAAAAGGACTGATCAAGAAAAACAGGATATTATCAAATCAAGAATTAAAAATTCACATCAACCCTGGCTGGTGGCACAGTGGATAAAGCACTGGCCTGTAAACCCAGGGGTCACTGGTTCGGTTCCCAGTCAGGGCACATGACCAGGTTGCAAGCCAGGTCTCAAGTCAGGTCTGTAGCTGGAGGCAGGTGAAAGGTAACCATACATTGATGTCCGTTTCCCTCTCTGCTTCTCTCCCTTGCCCTCTCTCTAAAAATAATAAATAAAGGAATCTAAAAATAAAATTTATATCACTACATGTTCTCTAGGTAGTATAAAGGGAAAGTATAATGAACAACTTTATTCCAATAAGTTAAACATTTAGATGAATGGAATGGACAAATTTTCTGTATTTGGCATGGGAAGAAATGAAAAACATGAATAGTTCTATACTTTTTAAGAAATTGAGTAAGACATTAAAACCATTACTCCAAAGGAAATGTCAGACCCAGATAGTTTCACATGTGAACTTTTCTAAACTTATGCATAACCATGAATCCAGTATGTGACCTCTTTCTACTCCTCACATTACTTTCAAAAAGTATTCATCATGCATTGAAATTCAGAGAATATTAATAAGACCTGAGCTAATAGCAAGCTTTTACCAAAACCAATAATTTATCCAAATATATTTTTGTGTCTCATTTACATATCTTTTAGTACTCACCTGAGGATATGTTTATTGATTTTAGAGAGTGAGGAAGTGGAAGAGAGAGAGAGAGAAGGAGAGAAACAATGATGTGAGAGAAAATCATCTATCCATTACCTCCCATATGTGCCCCAACAGGGGATGGAATGCACAGCCTAGGCATGTGCCCTGACCTGAGATCAAACCTGCAACACTTTGATGTATGGGAGGACTCTCTAAGCAACTGAGCTACCTGGCCAGGGCTGTTTCTTATTTTTATAGCACTTCATAGGGTACTCTCAGTGACTGTGTGTTAGCATTTCTTAAGTACACAATGTACTTCTCAGACATTATAAAACTTGATATGATGACAAAAATGAAATTTTTTTTAGGTAGTTAAAAAATATTCATGGTAAGCCCTGGCTGGTGGCACAGTGGATAAGGTGCTGGCTTGCGAACCTGACAGTTGCTGGTTTGATTCCCCAGTCAGGGCACATAATGAGGTTGCAAGCCAGGTCTCCAGCCAGGTCTGTAGCTGGAAGGAGGTGAAAAGCAACCATACATTGATGTCTCTCTCTCCCTCTCTGCCCCTCTCCCTTCCCCTCTCTCTAAAAATAATAAATAAAATCTTTAAAAATATATTCATGGTAAAATAAATTTAGAATACATTTATAAAACAGTGAACTGGGTAGTTGGAAGTAAGGAATAAAGATGGCCAATATGCTAATGGATTTTACAAGTTAACATGATTAGCATTACTCTTTTATATCCAAGTTACAATAAAATTGAAAATTATGTTATTACCATTAGAGATGGCTTTTTCCATCCTTCCATTCCTTTCAGCATCTCCATTTAATCGGGTTTAGAAAATGGATTTGAATATAACTTGTCACTTAAGGCTCTTAGTAAAGTTTGGAAAGAGTTGCTTTTCAACACTTTCCACTCAACAGTCCCAGTGGGCCTTTGAGTAGTAGTATGTTCTTCCAACTCTTGACATTATATTCTAAGATGCCAATGCTTAACCAAAACTGTTACATTAGAAAAAGTGAATATTTGGAAGAAGCCAATACTATTTTTCCTGAGTAAACAGAGATGACCCAGGTGGGAGTTTGTCTGGTCCTAGGTGGGCAGTCATACACTGGGGGATGAGACTGAGTGAAGAAGCTGGCTCCTCCAAATGGTAGAAAACAAATATCTAACGTCCACATGTACAAAAATGATACCATTATTATATTCATAATTATTACACAACCAGTATTGCCCAGTACTTTAGTGTATCTCAATGTGTGATGAGGATGACAGTTAAAATGTAGATCCCCGAAACCCCCTCCACAACTATTAGATTTGCAAAAGGTTCTGGAAGCTACTTTTATGTAAACTGAAGGCTGGGGACTGTGAGTCCACTTAGATTATGAAAGTTACAGGTTTACCCACTAGGAGTTAATAATCTTACATAGACCCAGAAATAAGTCTACTTGGACTCACTATTTAGGTTGGATTGATCTTTTTTCTTCTTTTGAGCCTTTTGTTTGGTGTATAATACATTCAATGAATGCTGGCTGAAATGATCATTGTGAAGGCAAAACTATATATTTTCAATGCCTTTGCTCCTTGCATGTTGCCTTCTAATGAATTCATTTCCCCTTTAAGAATTTCCTGAATGACCATGGCAACTCGATTTCAAACCTGCATCATTGATGATGTTTCTAGTTTTAAAAAAATGACACTCTCCATTCTTCTGGAGTCTGAGAGCTATTTATTATGATCTAGTTACTTCTCTACACATGAGAGAGGAGCAAGGAACCCTACTAAAAAGAGAATCTAGGCTATTGCCAAGCAAACAAATTATTGAAGAGTAGAATATACAGCATTATTCACATACTCCCTTATGCTTCTAACTTCAATGAATAATTAATCCCTTATGAAATAAATACTTACCATAAGTTTGAGTTTCAGCTGAAATATGTATTGTATATAATGTTATCAATAACATTTTAAACTATAAGTAGTGTTTTTAAAACAACTGACTTCAAGCAAAACAAAGCCATCATATTTCAGATACAATTGTGAGCTCTGAGAGATGCACAGTCTTCTTAGTCTCAAGGTCCCCAAGACTCAGAAAATTACATAGGCAGTAATATATTTTTTATATTATCTTCAATCTCTAAGTGCATTTTCAGTTTTCTTCCCCGCTCTTGGATTATTGAAAATCATTACCATTGCAGCAAGACTAATTTTTTGTGCTATTACAAATGCTGACATTTATTCTTAATGACTGAAGCCAAAAAAGCAATTGCAATCAATTATACGCAGAAGGTTCTTCTAGTTACAATTATAGCATTTGTGCAAAATTTAAAATATGAAGTTGTAGTGTCTAAGAAAACAAATTCTCAACTGTCATTACAATAAGAAATATCATTTTCTTTTTTTTCCCAAAGATTTTATTCCATTACTTTTAGAAAGAGGGGAAGGGAGAGAGGCAGATAGGGAGAGAGACATCAATGTATGGTTGGTTGCCTTTCACCTGCCTCCAGCCATGGACCTGGCTGGAGACCTGGCTTGCAATCTGGTTATGTGCCCTGGCTGGGGAATCGAACCTGCGACCTTTGGGTTCGCAGGCCAGCACCTTATGAAATATCATTTTCTTAAACAGGTATTTTTCTATAACAATATCTGGAACTTGTAACTAATTCTGATTCCCCAGATGTTGTTCTTTTTTCCTGGCTCCCGGTAGAAATGGTCACTTTTTTTTTTTACAACTACCCACCTCCCAAAATGTAGTAAAAATTTCCTTGCATTCTGAGCTCTTGAAACAAATTATCTTGTTAAAATAAAGTTTGAGAACTGTTTTTATGTAAGTTCCCTACGGTCTATCCAGAGTTCCAAATGTGATTCATTCTCTGAAGCACTTTAGTGCTGTTATTTCTTACTGAAGTAATTTGAAAACTTTGTAATGTCCTCTCTGGCTACTTGGTTCTCTCTTTTTTTCTTATCTTTTCTTATGCATGGATTAGGGGAGGCTCAAGTATTTAATCTGGAAAGAAATGTGTTCAAACTTTGGTTTTATTTTTTCCTTTACACATTAATGCCTATTTCTAAACAACTATGGCCCCTAGAAATGCAAGCCCCTTGCTCTCTTATGCTTCATGTATCAAACTTCTTACAGCTACAAACAATTATGGGGGTGTTGAAATTGTTGCCTAGGTCAAAGCTTAACCATCACTCCTGATGAGGAGGTTTTGATCTCTGCCATCTAGACCAGAATGATTTTTCTGGATCTTTCATAGTACCTTCTATTTGTCCTAGTGATGCACCCTTATCACATTGTACTGTAAACACTATTTATTTATCTATATCCCCTATTAGACTCTAATTTTTATGAGGGAAAGAAGAGTTTGCCTTGTGCCTAATATGCTATGTGGCACATAGTGGGCATCCTTAAGTATTTTTATATAAAATGAACAGTGAAAACTCCTTTTCTTGCTTGCCTCTGGGGAATTAAGCAAAACGTCTGAATGGCAGGCAGAACATCTAACACTCTGTCATTAATACTCTTAAATGTTGCTTATGAAATACATCTTAAATTCTAAAATGACAGAGGTGAACTGGATGCTATCTAGACATGATAGCCAGTTTTAAATGTCTAATAATATCTGGTTTCTGATGTTCCTTGTTGTTAATTTGAACAGGAGGGGGAAAGGCAAGTTAAGTGAATGTGCATCTTTAGAAATGTTCATGAATACATACATACATAAATATTCAGCATATCTATGTATCTATATATATATTACTCATTACATTACTCATATATATTACATATATATACACACACATATGTAATATACACATATGAGTAATATATATATATATATGTATATATATATGAGTAATAAATGAGAAGGAAATAGAAGGAACTGAGCAAGGAAGGAAGGAGAGAAAGAAAGAGCAAACAGACACTGAAATTTAGATTTTAGACAAGGAATTATGTTGGATATACCAATAGAATCAACTAAAAAGTATCATATATAATTGTTAATCTCACCAAAGTCATACTGGAATGAAACTAGATCTACTGGAATCAAAGTTTTGCACAATACCCTACCTCCAACGAGAAAAAACTTACTGAAATGAGGATGTGGGATGGAGATAGGCTGCGCAGAATATAAGACTTAATTTGAACACCAGAGGGCAGTAGGGGACTTTCTTGTTTAAAATACAATGCCATCAAAATACAGCCTGTGAAATACAAGGTGCTCTATAGTGCCTAAAAATACAATAAAAAATATAATGTATGTATCTAAAAAAAAAAAAAAAAACAATTTGAAATATTGTTCAGTTAGCTACGTTTACTCAATGTCCACTGAGTACAGTCTTGAAAAGTACAGGGTGGGACAAAAGTAGGTTTACAGCTGAAGCATGGAAACAGTTTATTCTTGTATTAGTGGTTATTAATTACTGTATTGTTTCTCATATGAATAGCTGCAAACCGACCTTTGCCCCACCATATATGTTGAGGATATTCTTGAATAAATAATGCACACAGTCCCTAGGTATTTAAAATGGAATGATTATTAAATCCATTATTGTTCCAATGTTACCTCATGTGAGTCAATGCTTTCCAATTTAATTAAAACCAAAGTAGCTAATACATATCCCTTTTATAATAGCAAACCATGGATTGCTTCTTAAATTTTGATATAATCGACATATATCATATTAGTTTCAGGTGTACAACAATGATACATGTATATATTGTGACATGAATACCATACTATTAACATCCATCATCACACAGTTACAACTCCTTTCTCTTTGTAAGAATTTTTTTAGGTACACTCTCTTAACAACTGAACTAACTTCTTGAATAGCTTTCTTCTTTCTTATGCAAATAATCTCTGAATAAAGGTCTAAAACCAAGTGCTACTTCTTTTCTCTGGTATTCAAACTGTTTGAAATCGGCAAAAGGCAAATCTTTGTGGTTTATGTTTCCAGGAAATCTTTGTTGTTGTTTTTTTTTTGGTATGCAAAAGCAGAGCTAAAAGGTAGAAAGAGTAAAACAAAACAAAACAATTGTTCTGACCTTGTTTTTGCAGATGAAGGAATTCTCCAATATCACACTATTTTCTAGCACTGACTATACTATCCAGTATTGTAGCCCCTGGATACATGTCACTATTTGAATCTAAATCAATTACAACAAATTAAAATTTTTCAATGAAGTTCCTCAACTCCACTAGTTATATTTCAAATGTTCAATAGCTACATATGGCTAATGTCTACTTTATTAAACAGGCAGATATGGAACTTTTCCATCATGACAGAAGGTTCTTTTAGATTACACTAGAGAAAGAGCTGGAATAAAACCAGATCTCTTGAGATGTTGTGGCAGAGAAATTGAATCAGAAATGTGTCAGCAACCACAAAGAAGATTGTTTCAAGAAGAAAATAATAAGACAGCAGAGTTGACAGGCAGACGGAAACTGAGAGGGGCCCATTGATTCTGGCATTTAGGGAATCTTTCCCATAATTTTATACAGTTACTCGTCACTTCCCGGTGTTCTCATGCAACAACATGGTTTCCCAAAGAGGAAAAATAATTGCAACAAATGAAATTACTGAATTATAAAACATCAATTAATTAGTATAAAAACACATCCAATTTTAATTTTTATAGTGTAAGCTTTGCAAATTCTTTTGTGAAAATAGAAACTGAAGGGTAAGTAAACTAATACAGCATCTTTCAGATACATCAACCACCATTTATGTGCCCTCTGGAAAGTTATTCATCCATAGAAAATGCTCTTGTTGGTGCTCCTGACAAGTGCATTTCAGTGAAAAAGCAAAAGCCTAAAACCAAATTCCAGAGTAGAATGGAAGAACCAATGAGGAGGAAGCAAAAACATCAAGTATAAACTGTACTTCAAGAAGGTGACAGAGAAAAGAGAGGGTGTTAGCCTGTGGAAGACTAGAAGCTAGTTTCACTGCATTATCTACTTTAAGATGAATGGATGAGCTTCAGACAAGTTAATGAATGTTATGAAAGGAAGGGCAAAACTTTCTAGGTTTATGCATTTGAGTATTTTTCTGTAGATAGAGTGTGTACCATACCTGTTATAAGTTAGTTAGGTGGGAGAATTTGCAGATAAAGAAAACCAATTAAGCAAGGTCCCAGCAGAAGCAGGTAAGAAAATACATCAGATAGAAAGTGAAGTAAACCTTAGGGAAGCCTAAATTTTGGCCATCACAGGGGGAAAAGTCTAGATAAGCAGAGAGAGGTAGTCTTAAATAGTCAAATTGAGAAGCTTTGCAACATTTTTCAAAGAGCTTCACATTTCTTCATCATTTCACCCTGGCTTTCTCCAAGTATTTTTTGTCAAATATGACCTCTACATAAAAAATTGCTTCTGTTAAATAGTAGATTATTTTTTTGTGGATAGTATCTAAAAGCACAGATTAAAAACTAATTTTTCAAGACATTAAGCTCTTAATATAAACTGATAGGCTCAATATTGTGTTTTAATCTTCTTATATATGTTTACTTGTACCAAGACCAGAACTATGCAAAGAACCACACTGAGTATTCAGCAGTTTTTGACATGAAACCCATGCTCCATTCTCATTCTACCCTGTGGGACTTTTGTTTGTTTGTTTGTTTCCCTAGATGAAAAATGTCCTTAAAGAGAAATGTTTGGCTAATGTGGAAAAGATGAAACAAAAAAGGCAGAAGCACTAAAAGACATCAAAATTGATGATTTCAAGAACTGTTTTGAGCTGTGGAAAAAATATCTTGATAGGTGTATTGCATCAAATGGAGAGTACTTTGAGGTTTTAAACATATAAGAATAAGTACACAATTTTTATAAATAAATTCCAGTTTTTGATAAATGCCTTTGTATATACAGTGGAATACTACTTGACCAAAAGAAAAGATGAAATACTGCCATTTCCAACAACATGGGTGAGTGGGAGGGATGGGAATTAGTAAAGAGCAAAGGGGATCAACTACATGGTGATGAAAGATGATTTGAATAGGTTGTGGGTACACAACGCAATATGAATATTATGCACCATAGAAATGTACACTTGAAACCTACACACCCTTATTAACCAATGTCACTCCAATAAATTAAATAAAAAGAATAAAAAGAAAGCTCTCATGAAAGTACAATGTTATGTAAAATATATCAGTGCCTCTGACAAGAGTAAGATACTTGGTTTTCTATTGTCTGTGGATATTATTTTATATAAACATTATATCACTTTATGATGTTCTCTATAAAAGACAAAGAGGCCATTATTATTTTCTGTTTTCAGCTTCAGAAACAGACATCTTAAGGTGATTTCAAGCAAATAAGACAAATATCTACTGTCAAACCTGGAAAGTGTTTTCTTTGGAATAAATACATTTTATTTTACTCTTACATTTTCGAGGCAGTGATGAGCCCCCCATTTTTTTCTGTGTTACATGATGGTTTTACTCATACAACTCATACAATGTACCATTTAAATTGCAAGTTTCATTTATAAAAGGATTCTAGCACAGTGCTATTATTTCAATATTGAAGAGGTTTTTTTTTTTAATCTTTCTTTATTCTCTCTTCCCAATTTCCCTCTAGACATTCACCTTTTCCATTGTAAAATGCTTCAAACCTAAGGAAAGTCAGTCTTCAGGGAGGCTTTAGAGAAAGAGACAAAAATTTTGCATCGCACTGCCCAGCTATCTCTTTAGCAAACCCCTTTCATTTTTTCCCCAGAACATCTAGTAAAATGGCATATTCTGGTTTATAATACATATTTTATAATACTGTGCCATTAAGTCACCCTTAGTCACCTATTTCCTGGCAGTAAAGTGTAGCTAATGGCCTGTGAACATGACAGCTGACATTTCAAGTATGGCCTATTCAAAATTCTCATGTCACTGTATTTTCCTTTTTGTAATTGTGGTATAATTAACATACAATATTATATTAGTTTCAGGTGTACAACATAATAATTCAGTATTTGTATACATTGTGGAATGACTACCAGAATAAGTCAGGTTAAAATATGTTACCATACATCTTGACACAAAGCACAGTTTTGCCAGAAGTGTAGCTAGGCAGTCACAAAGAATATCAGCAAAAAAACAATTTCAATACTAGAGATGAGATGATAAAGATAAGTCAAACATCTTATTTGGAAAAAGCACACACTTGCAGTTAAAGGTAAACTGTTTTTTGTGCTTATATTTATTTCATAGTTTACCTTACCACCATGAATCAGATTACAAAAATAACATAACATCTATAGTTTATGTTAAAAATATTCCTGCATACAATACATTCCATTTTGCAGTTTCATATCCAACAAACATCTTATGAAGTAATTCTTAGCCAGGCTTAGCAGAAACCAAGAATATTGTCAGGTAAAAAAAAAGCAAAACAACGATAATTACAAAATTATATTATGTCATTTATCTGGACATTCTATTATAATCTGTGTGTATATATATGAAATAGTTGAACTAGTCAAAGAACATGTATAAGTGATACATGAACATGAACAACAGGGTGGGGATTAACTGTGGAAGGTGGGGCAGAGAAGAGAAATGGGAGGAAATTGAGACAATATAATAGGATACCAATAAAATATTTAATAAAAAAGAAATAGTTGAATATATGCATGCAACATGCAAAAGTCAGATTTAACTGCTGTAACAAAAATCTAAAATAATTTTGGTTTTAACATGCAAAACTTATTTCTCTCAAAACCAATAATCCACATATAAGCAGTCTAGAGCTAACAAATATCATGGAACCAGGCTCTTTCAATTTTGTTGATGTTCCATCTCTAGGGCACTATGCCCTCATTTGCATAATCAAGATGCATGAAAACATTTGTATTCTACGCAGTGGGAAAGGGAATAGAGGAAATGGAATTCATGCCCATTCCAGTAAAGGTTATAATTAAGAAGTTTCATTTTATACATCCTTGAATTCATATCATGTAGCCAGAACTTAAACCCATAGTCACAACTGGTTGCACAGAAGGCTAGGGAATGTCTTATTTACTCTGGTGAACCAGAAGTTAATATTTCTACTAATGTAGAAAATGCTAAAAATAAATATTGGGGGATGCCTAGCAATTTCTGCCAAGCCATGTCTGAATCTGCAATGGGCTCTTTGATTGGATGCCCCTGCCAAGGACAAAATGTGACTTCTAAAGATTTAAAAACTCATAAAAGTATAACCAAATTTATTAGTAAATACTTCTCTTCGCTTAAATTGGGATTACCAAACCAAAACACACACACACACACACACACACACATATTGAAGAACAACCAATTGAATAGTTACATTAATAGATTCTAGTTTGTTTCCTCAAATGCATTAGGTGTCACATTTATATCATTTCATTCATTTCAACCACTTTGTTTTTGGTTTGATAATAAGATACCTACTCAAAAACTTTTCTGTACCTTTTTTTCTTCTATATTTTTCAAGAAAATAGTACAAAACACAGAAATTGCTAACTGCATTCAGTGAAACTGTAAAACATTTGTAACATCAAAACACAACATAGGGCCCTGGCTGGTGGCACAGTGGATAGGGCGCCGGCCTGTGAACTGGGGAGTCACTGGTTCGATTCCCCAGCCAGGGCACATGGCCAGGTTGCAGGTCCCAGGTCTCCAGCCGTTTCTGTGGCTGGGGGCAGGCAAGGGACAGCCACGCGTTGATGTCTCTTTTCCCTCTCTGCCTCTATCCCTTCCCCTCTCTCTAAAAACAATAAATAAAATCTTAAAAAACAAAACAAAACACAACATAGGATGTGAAATGTAGGTGAAAAAAATAATTATTTAGTAAAATGAAGCAAAGAAAGCCTAACCTAACTGCCTATACAAAATAATGATGCTGGTGAAAGTCAATCCTCTTTGCAGACAGCTAGGAAATTCAGGAATTGATAAAACCTGGTTATCTTGCAAGTAAGCAAGATTCTGAGCTGAAAGAGCTGAAACAGGAAGTTGTTTGCCCCCAGAGGTCCAAGTCTGGCCCACCCTGCTAACTACCCTCTTTTTCACTTTATATTGGGAAGTATGTTCCCAATCTAGGCAATTTGGATTATAGAGGCTTAAAATCTGGAATATTAAACACAGAAGAGAATGAAGAATTGTGCTGGATTAGAAACAGAAACATTAATAAAAGTTTATATTCTAGGGATGAGGCTCTTCTTTACTCCAGGCTCTTTTCCTTAATCAGCACTGAGAATTCTGGTAATCACATTGCATATTTCAGAAGGGAGATTCTACGATCTCCCAATGGAAAATCCGACCTATCCCACAGGCTAGATCCATTGCTATTGAATATTTTGATGTCTTCAATAAAAAAAATTATCTGATTACTGGATCGTCCTAGAATTAAGCCTCCTAGTCCATATAATTTACTTTACCAACCATCAAACATATACACAAATGTACAGAGTATCCAACTGGTTACTTAATGAACACCAAACAAGTATCCCTGGACATCTAAAGAATGCTTTCAGCAGGGCAGAGAGGAACTGAAACAAATCAACTGAAAGAAGTTGAGACAGAACAAGGCATAGGAATATTCAAAGACAACATTATTAATGCTGTAAATTAGAGAGTTATATCCATGGAACAAGGATAGCATGCTCTATTTTAAAGAATCACTAAATGAAAGAGGTCTTGGAATCTTGATCTATGAAAAAGAGAAAGAAGAGGGAAGGGAGAAGAAAGGGAGGAAGCAAAGGAGAAAAATAAGATTTTGGAGAATAAAATTGTGAAAATCACACAGAATATACAAAGAGTGGATGGCAGGATATTAAAGATAAGAATAGAGAATAAATTCCAAAGGTTTAACCTTCAGCCAACAAGAATTCCAGGAAGAGAGGATAGTGAACAGGGAGAATAAATTCTCAAATAATAATACAAGAAAGTTTCTCAGACTTGAAGGATCCAAATCTCCCAAGTGAATTAGCCTACAGATGGTCAATCAGTTTAAATGAAAATAGTGCCTCAACCAAAAAGAACCATCGTGAAATATTAGAATCTTTGGATAAAGACAAGATTTTAAAATCCTCAGAGAGAAAAAAAAATGAGTTAAAAAAAGGGATTAGGGAGGATAACTACTTCCCAAATTTGGGATCTAATATCATTCTCCAATCAAAATCAACCAGGACTCCTTTGAGCAATGGCTGATTTTAGGACTGGGGTAGTAAATTTACAAGGCGAATCTGGGGTATATTTTAGTTCTAGTAAGTAAGGAAGTGCTCAGGAAACCCTCAAATTAATGGAGTTATATCAAAGCAAAGGGACATGGAAGCCAACTGAAAAAGCTCCTAATGACCAAAGCTGGAACAATTTGAGCTACAAAATAAATAGTGTTGGATTACACCCCAAAGTATAAAATATCCATGAGTCCATACTGACATAAATAAATGATTGAATAACTTAATAAATGTGGGAGAAGAGACAAATCTTTCATGCAGACGAGTTCTAAATAATTGATGTAGATACTCTACTGAAGGAAAGAGAGCAGACAGCCTGCATAGTAAGTCTGCATATAGAGACTTCCAAAATGTACAATGTGGAAATGGGGAAAAAGAGAAAGTTTATTGTGTAGAAATATGACAAACATTATTATTTCAGCCTGGTGGTCAAGGTCAACATCCATGTTCATAAATTATGTTGATGATAATATGCACTCTAAACATGACTGATGAAAATGGTGCTTTACCTCTCTGATCTTCCTCCTAACTCTCAAATTCCCAGAATAAGAGAAAAATTCCAAGAGGAATAACCTACAATATACCTGACCAGTGCTCCTTAAAACTGTTAAGAATAACAAAACAAGACCAGCCTAAGGATACCACAACTAAAAGTACATATGGTCAGCTGGATGGGATACTAGAACAGAAAAAAGGTCAGTAAGTTAAAATTTAAAGAAATCTGAATTAACTATGTACTTTAGTTAATAATTATGTATCAATATGAGTTCATTAATTGTAACCAATATACCACACTAATATAAGATGATAGTAATAGGGGAAACTATATGTGGGAGACAGGTATTCATACGTAATATAGAAACTATATTATCAACTTCTCTCTCTTACTTTTGTAAATTGGGAACTGCTCTAAAAATGGTCTTTTTTGGGGGGCAGGATAAAAGCATGATGAGAAACAGGATGTTCCTATAGTCTCAAAGAACCCAATCATAAAATACATAATGATTACAAAGGGGAAAATAGCAACTTTATAGTAGAGTATCTTGCCAAAGGCCAATATAATAAAATAATCATAGTTAACACCATCAATAATAAGAGATGCAGGCCTCATGTTTCTTCTGATATAATTAAGACATCAGTACTTCTGGGGTATTTTGCCAAATGTGCATAAAGTTCATCAGAAGAATAAATAATGCAAATTCATGTTAATGAGTAGTCTACCAGATGACTTGTCAATACTCTTCAAATGTGTCAGTAATTAAAGGCAAAGAAAGACCAAGAAACTGTCATTGATTATAGGACACTAAGAAGACATGAAAATAAATAAAATGTGAAAATTTGTGTTAGATCCTGAATCAACAAAATGACATTGGTGGGAAAACCAGTGAAATTCTAATAGCCTAAAAGTTTAAACCTACAACAAGGGATTGAGCTATAATGACACAGGATTTAGCAATAGCATCATTGGAATCCAGACGGCAATGGAGTGGTATTTTTCAACCTTCTAGAAAAAAAAAAAAATGACCTCTTCTCTAGTATTTTATACACAGCCAAGCCATCAGTCAATGTAAGAGAAATGTATAAATAATTTTTAGACATGGAGATTCTCAAAAATTTATTTTCCAAGCTCTTTTTCAACCTCTATGCATTCTTACTTAAGAATTATTAGGAAATGTGACTTATCCAAGAAGAGAGCAATGCAAAAATGTTTCTGGCATCCAATAAACAGGATTTCAAAACATGAAAAATGTTAAGTGTTTTCCAATGCTGACCATGAAAGTGCCAGAATGAGGGCTGTGCAACAAGTCCCAAGAGTGTCCAGTCTAGACTGCAGGTGGAAGTACATGTGGCATTTTACAAAAAATTAGAGAAGTGTGAGAAAATGTAGTCAACAGATTAAAAAATAAGAAATTCAAAAAGTTATTCAAGTATTAACTTTAGCAAAAACAGAAACATGTAGTTAAGGAAATATAATTACAGTACTCTTTCTTCTTACCAGAATCCCTATTATGAAAGTAGCCAGTGGGTTTAATCAGTGTCTTTTAAGCACATTGGCAAGATGAATAGGTGGAGAGGAGGTAAAAGAGATCAACCCCCTTGTCCCCACTCCCAACAGAAGGGCAACTGGTATTTCTCTGTTGTTTTTTTTCTATCTCCCTTATGCTCATCTTCCATAGCAGAAATGTAATATATAATACATAAATTGATGAATCAAAAGAGAGCAGTATCCATCTATTGTTTGTAAATTTGGTATAGCTGTAACAGCTAAAATGGTTTCAGTGGTTGCTTATTGGGAGGGAAAGTCAAGAAGATGGGAAGGTTTTGATATATAAGCCTTTCAGGAATATTTATAATTTTAAATGTTTTTGTTTTGCCTTAAATAGAAATAAAATTAATTGAAAATAAAGTTAATGCCTAATTTCCCAGGAAGTTATTATACTGACATGAAGATTGAAACAATGCCCCATTCTTCTTTTTGATTGCTCTCATAATCCACCAAAAGAAAAAATAGACTTGGAGTGACAGATTTCACAAAACAACTGTCCAAGATATGACTCTACAGAGATGCTGTCTCATCTTTTCCACCTTTCAGAAATGAGAGGAATCTCCAGGAAACCACCAAACCTTAAATTGGCTTTGGTCTTATTAAGTGAACATTGCATTTATAATCACAGCTTGAGAAATTCACCACTGCATCCTCCCAAACTCCATTCCTACATTCCCTGAAGCCTGTCTGCAGATTCCAACTGGTAACTTCCTTTCCATTGGCAACTCCTCCCAAAAGTAACTGCATCTTTTGCAGAAACATACTGTAATTGTTCTTTCAGAATCGCCACCCTACGCTACCCACAACATTACTGCTGATAAAGGGAACAAATCTTGAATGAACTCAGAATGAAATGCTCCATGGTTCATATCCTGTCAACACCACCTTAGTTTACACCACCAACATCAGTTAAGGTAAATAGCTACTCATCTAAATATAGTCTTCTGAAATGTTTATAAATGTTGAAAAGGTCAGATGTTTTCCCTTCAGCAAGTGATACAAAACATAATCAACTATCAGCGCATTGCCAGCCATCAATATCGTGTCATTTTGCTTCTTGCATTATTTTCCCTTTAATTGTTTATCCATAATTTTTCCTTTCTGAAGTAAATTTATTAGGTGACAGTTAATAAAGTTATATGTGTTTCCAGTGTACATTTCCATGCTACATGATCTATATATTGCATTGTGTACCCACTACCCACCCAAAGGCAAATTTTCATCACTGTATATTTGACCCCCTTTACCCTTTACAACCATTACCCCTCTTCCCTCTTGTACTCACCACACCGTTGACTGTGTTTATGACTTTTTGTTTGCTTTTCTTATTTGTTCATTTATTTATTTCAGATTTATATCTCATGTACAAGTGAACTCATGTGGTTCTTAATTTTTTCTGACTTGTTTCAGTTAGTATGATATTTTCAAGGTCCATCATGTTATAATTTTTAACAAAGGAGTCAAAAACATACATTGGAGAAAAGAAAACCTTGTCAATAAATGATGCTGGGCAAATTAGAAAGCCACATGCATAAGGGAGTTTTCTGACCGTCTCTGAAGTTCAGTCACATCTGAAAGTAATTTAACATTTTGGCAGTTGGAAAACACATTAACTATGCTCATCATTACCTATTTATACCTAAGTCTAAAATCACAAAAATAAGTAAACTCATCCATCTTTAGTAGATTTCAAAAGTGGATTTAGTGATCTTGGACCTACCATTTTCTGAACACAGAATAGAAATTAAAGTAGATGAATAATAAACCTTGGACTAACAAAAGTATCTGCAAGACTAATTACCCTCACTCCTGCCTTGCTTACACACTTATTTGATTAGGGTTTTGTTTTCTCATGTCTGGTATCCTGCAGATGTTGAGAAAAACAAAGATCCCTGGTGTAGAACACAAGAGATTCTTCCTTGTCCAGTGTGGTTTAGTTAGTTGGAGCAGTATCCTGTAACTGAAAGATTATAAGATCAACCCCCCCGTCCCCACTCCCAACAGAAGGGCAACTGGTATTTCTCTGTTGTTGTTTTCCATCTCCCTTTCTCTCTGTCTAAAAGCAATAAAAAAAATGACCTCGTGTGAGGGTTATAAAAAAAGGGAGACAGATTCTGAAAACTAGTAGATAAATTCTTACTTATTGAAAATAATTTCTTTTTAGCATGAGGTTAATAGACTTAATAGAAAATTTTCATACTATAAACAATATTAAAATATACTAATTCTGACAATTCTAGCAAGTCCCAGAATACAATGGATAATAGAATAAAAGGCTTGTTTCCAGATGCTGCAACTCTAGTTTTATCCATTTCTACCTAAACAATTCAGGCAAGAGTAAAATAAAATATGAAGGAAGAAATAAATTCTGAAACCAGGGAAAAGTTTCACAGTTATGCATTACAGAAGCATTACATGTATAAGTGCCAGGTATTAAGCAGAATGAACAATTCTGCAGATATACAATTCTCAAGTTTTTCATATTACATATACTCTATGGTGTATTCCAATAGTGAATCAGCACATTCTGGGAAGCACATAATGGATTGGGGGAACCCTTGGTATTCATTTATTTGGCAAATTTACTGGGCACCTACTATATTACAACCTCTGTTCTAAGCACTTCCTTCTAACAGGGGACAAAATGTCCCTGTTGTCATGCATAATGTATTCAAGTGGAACAAGACAGAAAATAAGCATATGAACAATTGGTATTTAGCATGCTGAAGCACTCACTCTCTAGCCATGAAAATAATCAAAGTTTCAGTGTGGGAGTTAATAGGGGAGGTGAGGTGGAGGAAAAGATCATCTATTAGGAAAGAAATCAGAAGCTACCCTCTAAGATGTTTCATCAAATAGTTATTGGCATCCAAATGGATGAGAAATTTGCTCACAATCATAATAAGAGTTCAAATGAAGGGTAAGATTGTCAACCAGAAAATGAATCCATAATAAGGATGCCCATAAAGTAAGATGATTGCTAGAGCAGAAGAAGGAAAGAATGATTTAGCATCTTTGAGGAAGAGTTTTGATTTGTTTGTATTTTGGGAGACTTGTTTGTTCATCATTATTTTTAAAAGGTTTTTATTTTTTCGCCTTCAGATAAAGGGGAAGGGAAGGAGAGAGGGAGAGAGACACTGATGCGGGAGAGAAGCAGCAATTGCATCCGTTTCCCCACTAGTCCCCAATCAGGGACTTGCCTGCAATCCAGACATGTGCCCTGACCAGGAACCAAACCAGAAAACATTCACCTCGCTGGACAGTGCCCAACCCACTGAGCCATGACAGTCAGGATTGTTTGTCAGCTTTTCCACAAGGTTTTACCGACCATTGATATGGTATGGAGTTGGAATAAAAACACCATGCTCATCCACACTTGTAACACTGAAATCTTTAACATTAGAATGAACAGCTCCCACTTAAGCAGACTGCAAGGAAAACAATTCCCCCAGGAGCTTACCTGGTTCAAGGGTGATAGAGCATGTTTCTCTTGACAAAGTAGGATGTGTGGGTCTAGAACTTTCACCTTCTAACTATATGCTTACCAAACACAGCACAGAATAAGGGATCATAAGGGTCGTAAGTCACAAGTGTGGAAAACAGATAGCAACTGACCCCTCCCACCACACATCCTTCTTATCACACACCCTACTGAGCAAATAAAATGGATCTCATCAGCTCATTATTAGGAGCACAATCATTGCTAAAATCCTTCAGATCCAACTTAGTAACCTTATCTAACAGTGATGGCAAAATAATTAGTTGCGTAACGAAATTTTTAAAAAAGGATGTCCAACTCAGAAGATACATCCAATCTTACTGGTCTCCATTTTACTTGCCTCCTGTTTCTATTAATGCTGTGCAAAATGTCTTTAGATTAGTTACTTGTTCAGTACACATTACACAAAGCAGTATAGTAACCCCCCCTTACGCATTGGTATACATTCCAAGACTGCCGGTGGACACCTGAAACCACAGACAGTACTGAGTTCTGTATATACTATATTTTTTCTATACATGCACACACACTCTCTCTAAGATATTTTATTGTAGTGTACTCATCCTCCTTTGTGTAATGATGCGAGATGACAAAGATATCAAAGCTATTCCTGAATCTGCATAACCATCTTTTACTTGAAGTAAATGGTTGGCTGGGTATTCGTTGCTGAAGTCTTTGTATAGGTTCAGTGTTTCCTGGCATAACAAGTCGTCCTGAGTCAGAACAAGTTCCTATTCATGTCCTCCACCCACACACTTAATGTATTTTTTATTTTAACTAAGCATGTATCATACACTGTGGCCACAACTTTTGTAGTTTGAGGTGCAACAGCAAAACTAGCACAATTTTCTTTATCCTTCTTCATAATTTTATGGGTAGAAAATTTGTTCCTACCAGAAAGCTTTACAAACTTAGCATATGATTTTTTTTTTCTTTTCCTATTAAGGAGAGAACTTCTACCTTTTCATTCAAAACTTTATGGTTTCTCTTTCAGGTATCCAAATAGCCAGCATAACTATTCTTGCGCTTTGGGGTCATTATTAAAATAAAACAGTGTTACTTGAACACAATCCCTGGGATATTGTGACAATCTATCTGATAATCAATTTAAAAATATCTATTAAATATGATTAAGTTAAATTAAATCAGAATTTAAATCATAATTAAATTAATTTAAATATGATTAAATTAAAAATATCTATTAAAAACATGAAGTCTGTGTATGACACTACAAATAATTATTATTAATTTTTAGATATAGAAATGGTCTTGGATTCTGTTTTTAGAAGTCCTTTGTCATTCAGACACAATGCTGATGAATGTTTAGATAAAATATGATGGCTGAACTACTAAGTGACTAATGGTCAAGGAGATTATACAAGGTCCGTCCTGGAAGTATCAAGCCAACGTTAATATTATGTAAAGTTGCTCAGCCAATACTTTTGTTAATATTATGTAAAGTTGCTCAGCCAATACTTTCGGGACAGACCTCGTACAGTGTGGATACACGGAACAAAGGGAGGATTCATGTCTTGCAGGACAGAGCTTGACTCTTGTGATTGCCTCATGCTATACAGAATGTCTCACAATTTAAAACTCACAAATTACTTATTTCTGAAACTTTCCATGTAATAGCATCAGACTATTGATGATATTGTTGACCTAAGGTAACTAAAGTCACAAAAAGAGAAACTACAGATAAAATTACTCTACTTTTTATTTATGTCAAAGAGCTTATTTAAGCTATCAAATACTTGATATTATTAAGGTTAAGTTTATATTGTTTGATAACAGGGGAACTCACGATTTAAAGATTTTAGCTCCATTCATAGTTGGTTTAAGGGATTAATGCACATGGGAAGCTGTTATTCCAGGAAGTGAAATGCATGACCACTTGACTCCAGGATGTCTATAAGCAATTCAACCCTGTGCTCTACATGGGCTGCAAAAGATGGAGGTGGTATCCGAGTCATTGCATTCCAGGGAGAGATGCAGATACATAATTGTTGATCAACAGGTAAAGAACTACTATGAACATCACCACTGGACTGCAACTCTTATCCAATTATCCTTTCTTCCAAATCCCTTGCCTACCTATTCTTCTCCTTATAAAAAGTTGAGATGAGATGTTAAATGGATGTTAAAATGCATAACCTATGGTCTTCCCAGATTGCCAGCATCTGAATAAAGCACCTATGAAGATTCAATCCTTGCCTCTATTTATTGGTTCTGATAGTGGCCGGTAACATGAATGCTGACTTTTCTAGTTTAAATGTACTAAAAAATGCATAGGATTTTACTGAGTGAGAAGGGACGCATAAGTTGGATTGCTCCAAGAAAAAGTTCTATGCATCAGAAAATTAACTTGTACTGTCACCACGAAGTATAGGGAAGAGAAGCTGATAACTCATATATTGTCTATTAAAAAAATATGAAGTCTGTGTATGACACTACAAATAATTATTATTAATTTTTAGGTATAGAAATGGTCTTGGATTCTGTTTTTAGAAGTCCTTTGTCATTCAGATACAATGCTGATGAATGTTTAGATAAAATATGATGACTGAACTACTTTTAATTTAAAGTTGGAAGGAGAGTACTGTAAGAGTCTATTATTCCATTTATATATTTTTGTGTATGTTTGAACTCATAACCAATTTATAATTTAAACAAACAATACATGCAACAGACCCTTCTCACGAATCATGGATGAAACATGCTGCCCATAAGATGTTTTTTGCACAGATCAGTGTTACCTTAGCTCCACTTTACTCTTCTGCTCTATAACTTGCAATATAAAATTTGAATCTCTTATGACTATACATGGTTTCTTTTCCCTTTTCCTCGTTTTTATCTTTTCTTGGTGTTGCAGGGATATATATATATATATTTTTTAAGGAAACTTTACCCTTTTCAAACAAATTGGGATAATAAAGCGTATGTTCTATGGTGTGGCAAAATTTTGCAACTTCCTTAGGCAAAGAAGGTTCAACGGCTCTTCCTTTCATGTCAGATAACTGATTCTCCACCAGTTTTCCAAAAATTTCCAAGATGCTTAATTTTTCCTGTTCCTTGAGTTTCAAATCACCAGAGGTGGAAAACAATCTAAAGTGAGGAGGTTATTGGTCCAGCCCATTCTTTCCTCAACAGCTGCACACCTACACGCACCTACACACACACACACACACACACACACGCACGCACTCACACCACAGCCTTTTCCAGATCTGAACGCCAGGCTCTGCTGGGGCGGCTAAGCCAGGGGGCAAAGAGAGCAACTGGAGGTAAAGAAGCTGTTCGCTGCTTTCCTCTCTAACTCTCCCCCTCCTCGCCCACCCGTCACGGCTCTCTCCCCTCCCCCACTCTGCACCTGAATTGCATCCTTGCTCAAACTGGCCTCTCCCTCTCTTCCAGCCCATCTCTTCCCCACTGCTTCAGCGCCCACCGACCCGCTCCTCTAGCTCCGCAAGACACCGCGGGGGCCGCGATTCTTTCGCCTTTAGACGCAGCCAGGGTTTCTGTCCACACCACCCCGCCCTCGCCCACGCCAATCGCGTGGCACAGTGGCCTGGAGCTGAGGGCGGGGGAGAGGGTGGTGTAGCTGGGAGCGGGGAGTGGGAACGGACACACAAACAACTTCCCGGCGGCGGGCGCGGCTCCGCTGCGCATCTGGCTGGAGGGGGTCTCCGGCCAGTGGCTGGGCAGCCGCGCCAGGGACTCGGTTTCTAGCTGACAATTCATCGAGCCATCGAACCATCGTAGCCTGGGTGGCATCAGCTGCTGAGGGCAGATGCCAGCCTAGCAACACCTCCTAAGCAACCAGAGCTCAGGAAACCAGAGAGATCAGAAAGGGAAGCCCAGGAGGAGGAAAGGGTTCCAAGAAGCCCAGGTGCTGGTGGAGAGCCCCATCCCATGGTAGCAAGTAAGTGCCTTTTTCTTGCTGTGTGTGCTCAGTTCCAGGATGGTGACAGCTGCCATCTGCTACCAGTCTTACCCGCCCAACCCCCACCTGCCCCACCCCGTACACATCCCTAGGTCCCCAGCAGGAGGTTCAAATTCTGGACAAAAATTAAGAGAGCTACTTTCGAGAGTAGCAGTGGTCTGTGGGGGCTCGCCCTTGCACTGTAGGTAGGTCCAGTCAATTTTCACATTCCACCAGGTAAGCTTCTGAAACCAGGATGCTCTGCAATTATAAAATTTCTAGAAACCCTTTATGTTAATGGTGTTTAGGTCACATGACACAATGCTAGAGGAGAAGGAATAAAACCTGATGCAGGGTGAAGTGTACTTCCCCTAAGGGAACATACTTGTATCTTATTCTAACTAACTTAGTCATTTCAAGATTGGTGCTTTTCATGTAAGAATCAACAGTATAAAATTAGAGGCATAGTCGTGATGGGAAATGGTATTGTTTGGATCAACAAGTTTTGGAGTTTTTGTTTTGTTTTTTTTTCTCATTGTTTAGTTCTGTAAAATTCATACGTTCTGGTGGTTTTCCTTGAGAGGTGATGATTATTCATTGTGGCTCTGGTTATGTTTGTTGCCTTCAATACGTAAGATATCAGTCAAAGTAGGTGCAATGATGTGGTGATGGACTCCTTTTATTAATGGAAAGGATGGAGGAAAGAATGGATATGGGTTAAAAAATCTATTGAAAAGGGAAGGAGTTTGGGTGGTGCTTTTGGGAGTTATTTTTTCTTCCTGGCTATTGTTCAGGAGAGCAGGTTATGACCAAAATAGAAGGAAGCTGAGTCCTGTAATAAACAGAATTCTGGCTACCAAAGCTGCTACAGTGAGCCCTAATTAAAATTACAAGTCAAGAAGATAAGGCCCTTAAGGAGTAATTAGCCAGTAATTACTTTGCTAATTAATGATGAGTTGGAAGTCAGATGAAGACTTTGAGACTGAGAGTGATAAAACTTGATTTCCATTTTTGTGAAAACGAAGCAAACTATTTAACTTTTGATTAAGCTTTATTTTTTTTATTTGTAAATTATGCATCAGAAACTTGCATATCCTGAGGACTAAATTACAGAGAGTACATAAAGGGTTTGGTGAAGGTAATGGCAATTGTTGCTTGCATTAAAAATATTGTTATAGGTTTTTGTCCATTTCACTATTCTACTTCTCATTTTAAGTCAAGTTCAATATCTGAATAAGAGGGGCTCTGACAGTTGTCACTAGAATGCACTAGAAGTAAAATCTAAGTGCAGGTCATGATCTCTTGCCACCTGTACAATTTCAAGTATATGTATCCTATTGTAAAATTCTGTGTTTTAGCTGCTTCATATTTAAACACCTTTGAATGCTCTCAAAATATGCCTCACCTACGTTCTCTTTTTAGTTTAAAATTTTGTTTTAAGTATGTGGTCTTAGATCCTTGGGGTGAAACCATTTTGGTCCATTAATTAATATAGGAAAAATCAAAATTTAAGCATAAATACTTGACTCTTGATGGCTAGGATTTATTAAAACCCTGCACTCAGGGGAGAGTTCCTTGAGCCCCTTCTTTCCTGTCAATGTATTTAAAAACAATAAGAGGAAATCCTAAAATTAGATATGAACTCAGGAAAAGGGACCAAAAGATCCCAGGTGATCTGGCAGGCCTCAGGACCTACCATTGCATATCAGTGTCCATGGAGAGTGGACAGTAGAGCCAGGCACCTAGGACCTGGACATCTATCTCACAGCCTCCTGTGGGAGAAGCTCTGATAAGGTAGTTAGTATATATGTCTGTAACTTTTGATCAGGGAGGATAATAGAGGTTAGGCACACAGGACATGAAAACAACAGAATTTGCTCAATTCTTACCTAGGGAAGAAGTATCCTACTATACCCCAGCCTTAAATCTCACTATGGCTGTTTCTGCACCATAAATGATGTACTCACAGCCTGATCCATAATCCTATCCCTGCCACCATAGACTCCTCTGAAAGCTTCTGGTGGGGAGAGCAGCATAAAAGGAACATTCTTGACTTCTGGGAGTTTGGTCCCATTATTTTCACTAGCCAATATCAATGTATGTCAGTTGCAAACCCTACCCACCTTGACTAGCTATCAGCAATGCATAGTCCCCCACCATCCTAGGACACTAACTTATACAGACATCTCCTTTACCCTTGAGTTTGTCTCCTTCTTTTCTATCAGTGCAGGCTAAATAAATAAGCCCTGGTAAGCAAGGTCTCACCTCTACAACACTGCAAGAGGGAACCTGTAGGGCTGAAGAGAAGGTTTTCATCTGAAAGCTTCTCGGGATGTTTTTCAGCTGGTCCACATCTCTTGGCCCAGCTGGAGTTATTATTTCCCTGTGTTTATTCAAGCATTGCTATTTATAAACCATGCTTATTCTTGTTATGCTCTACGCTGGTAGTGGGAGCCCTCATTTGGCCAACAGATATCCCAGTTGTATAGGCAGTTATTTCTGACTGAATTGACCAGGCCTGTTGCTGGCTGAGGATAACCTGCTGTGGTGGCAGCCAGCTGCCAAACAGACTTTTAGCATCATACAAGAGCTTGATTAAACCAGGGCCCTGCCCAGGGAAATTCTATTTTTAAAACTCAGAAATTAGGCCAGGACATTTGGTTTTAACCTAGAACATAAGAGGATGTTAATTTAGGGGGAACAGGTTTAGTCCCTGGTTGAGTAAGTGGTGTTGAATGGACCGTTCCTTCATTTCTGCTTTAGGGACCAGAGTGCGTAAGGCTCCCTCCTGGTCCACCAGCCTCTCCAAGTTCTTCTGGAAGCTGCATGGTCTAAGTGCTTAACTACAGGTCATAATTTTGGCTCTGAAATTCGAGAAATGGTTGGGTATTTGTGTTTGGTTCCTTATTTGAGAAGCTGGAGGAGTTTTGGGGAGTACGAGTAGGTCCTCGAAAAGCAGATACACTCTTTGAGAGTGATCAGGAACAGAGATGAAGAGGGAGGGAGGAAGAAAAGGAGATTCTTTTCATACATTGATGTATGGTTGCCTTTCACCTGCCTCCAGCCACAGAGCAGGCTGGAGACCTGGCTTGCAACCAAATTGTTTTTTCTTAAGGTTGAGCCAGTGGCACCTAAAGCCATAGGTCAAGAGGTGACAGGATTGCTGCTGGGTATAGAAGTGCATGCATAATAAAGCTCTCTTTTGTATTCCGCTGGTAGAGGCAACAATACATTCTTTCCTTTTGAGCTCTTAAACGCCTCTAGCCAGACACTTCTTGTCAAGTGTCTGACTGACTAGGGTCACAGAACAGTTAGTTCTGGAAATATGCTGGCCTTTTCCCAACATGCTTGTTTTGGTGGGCTGGACAGGCACAGCAGGGAAATTGTTGTCATGCTCGTAGAAACAAGGGACCCTGCTAGTGAACCGTGAAGTTGCCATAGAGAAGCTCAAGTGGGCATACTGAACCCCAAGGCAGGTTTTCTTTTTGCTCCTGGATCTCCTTCCCTACCTCCATTGCCTCGCCAGTCATAACGGCCCACCCTAACGAGACTGTCTCCCGCAGAGACTTACTGTCCGTGTCCTCTCAAGGCACTTTAGCACCCACTGAGCTTTCCTTGAGCTCGTTCTTGTAAGTGCATGGAGACTGGATGCTAAGACTATCATATAACACTTTTATCCACATTTCTTTTCCTTACACGAGTTGTACCATTTTGGATGCATGTGACACGGACTTCTTGGGAAAAAAAGACGTTTGTAGAGACTTCAGCTCCTGCTTATTTAATGATCCATCACTGTAATCCACGTTCACCAGATTTTCAGGGGAGTTCAGTTTTCCAAGGAGACCTTTTTTATTTGGGGAGATATGGGACCTGTCTCGTTGAATTTTTGCCAGTGCTCGTTTATTTACAAGGCTCTTTTCTTAGATTTTGAATCCTGAAAAATGTCTGGATTAAGTCTTAAGAAATATAAGAAAAGACAAAATGGTGATGCATACTAATGTTTTTGAGAAAATATTTTTATAATCTGCAGGACCAGAAGCTGAGACCAGAATTCAGTGGATCTGCCCAAGTCCCAATGGGCTGACCTGGGAGCAGAAACAGCTGGGGTCAAAATTCAGGTCCAGGGACAAAGGGAAAAAAAGTCAATTAAGGCAGGTGAAATAAACTGCTTGCCAGAAAGGATTAAACAATAGAAGTCAGATAATCAAAATTAAACAGGAAGTAAGTAGCTCAAGTGGAAAAATAATCCAAAAGCAGAAAACCAGGCAGGTTGAAATCAAGGGGAACAGACAGCTGGAACAGTGCAGATGGATTGATTCTATTTTGGTCAATCTGTCCTTTATTTGCAAGCCTTCAGTGTACAAGCATCCCATTTCTGTATTAGTAATACATGCATGATAAATCACATTCAAGTAGTATAAAAATATTAACCAGAAAGCAACAGAATCTCCTGACATGTTTTTAGTTCCTCTTGGTAGATATGGCAGTTTAGTTCCACCCAGAGGATGCACATTATGCATATATAATGCTATGTATATAATCCTTATATTCGATTCCCCAGCCAGGGCACATAACCGGGTTGCAAACCAG
>PVIW01002151.1:159314-237423 GCA_004026585.1 Noctilio leporinus
TTTTTAAATTTATTTCATTATTTTTAGAGAGAGGGGAAAGGGAGAGAGGCAGAGAGGGAGAGAGACATCAATGTATGGTTGCGTTTCACCTGCCTCCAGCCACAGACCTGACGGGAGACCTGGTTTGCAACCTGGTTATGTGCCCTGGCTGAGGAATCGAACCTGCGACCTTTGGGTTCGCGGGCCGGCGCCTTATCCACTGTGCTACCAGCCAGGGCGGTAAGCCATTCTTAATGTTACACTTTCCACTAAGTAATTTATTTTGGGAATCATTCCATATGAGCAGAGACATATCTCATTCTTCATGATTACTAAATAATCTCATGATAGCAGACTACTGGAATTAGCTCCTTAAGGCGAACACTTTGCTTGTTTCCAGTCTTTGAAATGAAAAGCCTGTTATGACTAATATTCTTTGCAAACATGACTCTCAAACTTCATCAAGACTATTCATAAGCCAGTTTAAGTTGAAGGTCAAAAAATATATGTTACTACTGACAGTCATTCAGATAAAAATGCACTTTACACTTTCACCTAAACTGTGTGAAGGTGCCCATTGCTTTTGTATTCCAGCCAAAGATTGTATTCACAGAGAAGAGTTTCAGTTATGCCTCTAGACCTTTACTGCTAACGCTGTTGTTTTAATTTTAGTCCTATCTCAGAATCTCATGTGTTTCAATGACCTCTCCTCGTATTCTTTTGTTTCCTTTGGTTTTTTAAAAATACTTTATTCATTATTTTTAGTGAGAGGGAGAGAAACATCAATGTATGGTTGTCTCCAGCCACAGACCTGGCTGGAGACCCAGCCTGCAACCTGGTTGTGTGCCCTGACTGGGAATCGAACCAGTGACCTTTGGCTTGGCAGGCCGGTCTTCTGTTTCTTTAAACACAATGATATTTTCATATCCTTAATAAGAAAAAAAAAACAATGCATCTAGTATCATTTGAGTTCTAAACCCTGGAGAGAGGGGAAAAGAAAGATAATAGAGTTCTAAGGGAAAAGGCTCTAAACCAGAGAATTTAGTTGTGAGTAATCCTAGAATGAGGGAAAGATGAAATATAAGCCATAGTATATATAAGAAATGCAGTCAAGTAGCCCTAATGAACAAAAATGCCAATCAAAATTGTTCTTTTCACTAAAGTAAGTATGATTTCTATGTTCTCAACAATATAGACTCCATTAAACGATCACACTAACTATCTCCTTCACTTGTGCATACAGCTCCTTCTAGTCCCAAGTTAACTTTTTCCTTTTTTGCTTCATTTTTCTTAATACACGTTTTCTTGCTCTGTGGCCTATACCCTTGTAAGCTACCTTAAATCTTTTGGTAAATAAATTATGAAAATACACAAACAATTGCTATCTGGCATAGAGTAGAACATTTCATAATTCCGTTTGGCAAAGCTCATCTAGCATCTGTTTCTCATCCCTAGGGTCAAATCCAGCTTTGCAGAAAGAAGAGGGGTTGATTGTTAAGATGCTGTAGTTTCATTCCCTAAGGGAAGAAAAATGAATGCCAGGAAGCTTTGACTGTCTTATGTAGCCATTTCCTACATGTGCAGAATCTATCTTCATAGTTTGACTGCGTTAGGGTAGAGCTGTTCTCTGGAAATCAAACTGAGAGACAGGAGAAGCAGGGAGTGGGAAGAGAGAGGAAGAATGTTGGTTTCTGGCATCCCCTTTCTTCACTATCCTTCTTTATCACTCAGAAGATGCAGCTGCTGTTGCTGATAGGAAATGCTGTCCACACAGCCTCTTCCTTGAGATCAAAGCTGCACAGAGGCCTTGCACTGGGTGGCCTCACTGATTGGGTGGCCGTATCATTTAGCCTCCAATTCAGGATGTTTTGAAAAGGAAAGAGGATGCTATTGCTAGTTCTCAACAAGTATGAACCCACACTTTGCCCAGAACCCATGACTTCTAATCACTCTATTTAATATGAGATTGGATATGTTGGAAATGAGAGGAAAGAGTGGAAGGAAAAAGAGATATGTTGTTTCTAAGAGAACTGGGAGCAGCAGGATTAGATGAATGTCCCAATGTATTTCCTTGATTTCAAACTCTGGAGCTATTCTTCAAACAGGATCTCTGTGGCAGATTGCTAGTATCTGGTAAGATCATTGCTAAACAGGCAGCCAGAGAATGAGGAAATTCTAGAACTAAGGAGTGAAGGCACCTGAAGAGGTGAAAAGAATATGCGTCTTTGGGAGAAGTGATGTTCTAAAGCAGGTATTTGCCCCAGCAATTCCAGTATATGCATCATCTCTCATACTTAGGGTATCAGACAAGAAAAGAAAACATCAAAAGAAAATGTGACAGTGCCTCTGCTTGCTTTATAAAAGGGGGTTGGATGAAGCCTGGTTATCACTCCAAAGAATCTTTCTGTCTGACGACGTGTTGCATTAGGTTCATTTCCATGGGCCTCAGCCCAACATAGTCTGAAATTGCCTGTCTGGGTTGGGTTGTTTGCCTCTAGATTTTAAATATTGGCACCAGGAGGTTTCTAATAGGTAGTCAAGAACTGATATAGTTCAAATCTGCTGCCCAGAGAGGATTTCCTTTTCCTACACCTCTACCAGGGCTTTGACTAGAGGCCACCATCCTCTCACCCTTGTCCTTTGAGAGGCCCCAGGATTCATGAACTGTAGACTGGACCCTATGACATCTTGTCAGGCGTCCAGTCTGATACATTGTTGAAGACCTTGAACATTTCTCACACTAACCCAGAGGCAGACTAGGTGCTAGAAGTTTATGGTTTGCCTTACATGGCAACTGGTTCAGATGCCATGTGATAGATTTAGGGCATGGTTTGTTCCTCTGCTCAGAGCTGGGCAACAGTGAAGGTTCAGGAAATCCAATAGTCTCACTGCAGATTAAGAGGATGCTTACAGAGGTCAGCTGGTTGTGAACCATCCCCAAGAGCTCCAGGGAGAGATCCAGTTGTTGATTTATTTGATTAAGCAGAAGTCAAGATCAGGTTCTGCATCTCAGGGGAGCCAGTTGCATGATGGACTTCAGGGTTGAAGGCAAGTTATATAATCTGGTTGTCTGACAAAACCCCCATGCATTCCACTGGGAAGCAACAAATGGTACTTTTCTTTCACTTGTTGATCCCTGATGTGACCACTGGCCAGGAATTTTGGTTGAAGATCTGATAGGCTGGGCTTACCAGAAATACAATTCTCAGAAGATCTTGGCCCCTCTACAATCTGTTCATTTTGTTAGAGTAACAAGGGGTAACTCAGAGGACAATTTTACAAAGGAGTTTGAAGAACATCTGGAAAAATTGAAGTCATTGAGCAATTTAGAACATTTTTCCAGACTCACTGGGAAAAGTCACTTCTAGGACTTGTCCTAGAAAATTCAAGTAGGAATATATAAGGCAAAACTACTACTGTATTCCTAGCAGCCTCCTTTTCTACCATCCTTTTCACTGTCATAGTGGCATTTGGGAGTAAGTCAGGAGACCCTCATTGGGATCCTATCCCCAGTGATCTACAATCCATTCTGGTGTTTCAGCTGCCACTAAGTTTTCCTTCTGTTCACCGTTCTAAACAAATGTGTACTCAGATACAGATAAGGGAGACTGCTCTCTGACACTGGTTATGGGGCTCTAAAGCTTCTGTGTATATTTACTGTGGCATTCTGAAGCTTAATATCCTATACCGTTTCCTACCTCAAGAAGAGATACATTAATTGTTATCATATTAGAAGAAAATTTGGCAAAAACTATGTAGAATCCAGATCCACTAATGTTGGAGATGATTATAATTTGAGTCATTGTTGCTTTTAAAACTTAATAATTTTCAAAGATGGCCAAGATGACTTGGTTCTGATTTGTTTACAAGTCTGTCCCCCATGTTCCTTAAGTTCAGTGATTATATTATATTACTATTTCTGGCGCTGCTGTCTAGCATAGTGCTTGTGCTTAATAAATTAAATATATGTTCCTCAAATGATTGCCAAATGAATGTCAAAAACAAACACCATTGTTAAACATAGTTCCCTACATAGCATATCAAATGGCAAGAAGAATCTTGTAAGGAAAATTGGAGCTCACTTCTTTATGTATACTATATACATACATATATATTTTTGAGAGACTCAGCTCTTACTGCTTCTTTCTGCTAGACGGCATATTTCAGTAATGTGTTCCAGGGATTCTGAGAAGGGTTAGGACAAAGGAACTAAAGAAGGATAAAGTTGAGCAATCAAGAAATTTGAAGCCACCAAAAAGGGCAGAATATCCTCCCACAGTGGGTCAATCTTGGGTCAGACACACATATTGAGGAGCTTAGCCAAAACTGACTAAACCCTGGGGAAAAAGTAATTGCAGAGAATGTAAAAACAAGAGTTATAAATCAAAAGTCATTTTAGTCAGGAAAGAGCAAACCAATCTCAGGGGCAAGAAAAAGGGTTGAAAAATTTTTAAAAAATGATAGCTGTACTACAGTAAAGAGATGCAAATACAAGAAGAACCTAAGCATATAAATTAATTATGTAATAAATAAAATGAAATTTGAGCCAGTTTTGGAGACTAGAGATTATATATTCACAGGAGTATATGGCTATTTGCTATTAGATATTAGATCTGTCCAGCTCATTGTGTATCATTAATTCCTCCTACCTAGAAAAGTTTATACTCTTGGGACTTTAAGTCATCAGGTTGTAATTGTGATGTTTCAGATTATACTTATAATAAAAAGAAATATTATTAGCTTTTAAAAACATGATTGGAATCTAAGACTCTAAAGAGACATATGCTCTGCACTGTGTATCAACCCTTAAAGCTCTAGCTCAGGACAAGAAATTAATGGGACTTGGGGTAAGAGAGGAGGGAGAAGATTTATGAAGAGTTAAAACTTTTATTGCATGGTTGATTTTTGTTTTCCATTGGAGATTCTGGGCTGTCACTCATGGGCCATTGTTATGGTGTTTACCCTAGCAAGTTAGAGATGAATTGCTAGAAAAGGAAGCCAACAGAAACAAGTAACTCAAAAGCACCAAGAAAAAATATCTAAAGGCCTGGTGATAAAAAGATACAAGTAAATAAAACAGAAGAAAAATGATGAAAGCAAGCTCTTTAAAAAATTAGTTAAATGGCAATGTTATAATTGCTTATAATTGAATATTATTACTTTTATCTATTAGTAAGAAATTAAATTATATTCCATATAGTTTATTTATAAATTCCAAGAAATATGGCAGTCATTTTAATTCAAAAGATTGTTAAACATAAAAACTACAGTGTTTTAAAATAGTAGCACAGTGGATAAGGCACCAGCTTGCAAACCGAAAGGTCACTGGTTTGATTCCCTAGCCAGGGCACATAACCAGGTTGCAAGCCAGGTCTCCAGCCAGGTCTGTAACTGGAGGCAGGTGAAAGGCAACCATACATTCATTGATGTTTCTCTCCCTCTCTGCCTCTCTCTCTTCCTCGCTCTGGAAACAATAGATAAAATCTTTTTAAAAATAAATAAAATTAAAATAAAAATAAAATAGTAACAGCTAGTATTTATTGAGTGTGCATTACCTGGCAAATGCTTTATATTTATTAACTCATTCCATGCTCACACTACCCTATGCACTAAGTACTTTTATTGTTTTCATTTTTATAGCTGAGGAAACTGAGGCATGAAGAGATTAAGTGCCTTACTTGAGGTCATAGTTAAATTTTTCTAAAATTTAAATTTGAGTCTATTTGGTTTTGTGAAGCTAGATTTTTAAAAATATTTATTAAGAAATGTTTCAAGCATATGGACAAGCAAACAAAAATGCACAAGGAACACCCACTCAGTACCTTGAATCTTCAACTGTCATTTTATAATATTGACTTTATCACGTACATGCATTCGTTCCTCAAATAACTCATTAATTCTTAATTTTTGATGTCTTTCAAGGTAAGTTGCAAATACTAGTCGGCCTCACCCTAAACACTTCATAATTAATATAGTTAACTGGTATTCAGTATTTGCTTACGGGCTTTTTAAAAGCTAAAACAAAGTAAAATGCATCAACCTTAATGGTATCATCCTATTGGTTTTTACAAATGTACCCACCTGTGTGCCCCAAACCTCTAACAGGATAAGCATTAGGAAATTCCGTCATCTCTCCCAGTCCATTCCTATGCCACTCCTAGAGGTTAGCCTTGTGTGTTCCAGCACTTCACATAAAGTGGGTCATAGAGTCAGTAATCTTTGACATGGTGCTTTTGAACTTGGTCATTTTTATGTGTATCAGTAGTTCATTCATTTTTTTTTATTGCTGACTTGTATTCCATTCTATAAATATATATTCTTTGTTTCTCTTTGACCTTATTCATTCTTGAAGATCTTAAATTTTCATCTGAAACATCTGAGATTATCTTTATTTTGTCTCCATTCTGAAGGATATTTTTGCTTCCTTCATCATAATCTTGAAGGATATTATGTAGAGTTTTCTAGCTTCACATTTTTTTCTTTAAATATTTTGTTACTCTGTCTTCTGGTATTTGTTTTATTGTGATGAGAAGCCAGTGATCATTCTTGTCATTGTTTCCTAATATATAATGTAATTTTTTAAAGTGCTTTCAATATTTTAACTGTAGCATTTCTTACTAATATTTGACCCATGTGACTTACATTTATTAGCAGTGAAACCACTTGCTTTCTAAACTGTGAAATGATAGGTAGATGATTTTCAGTAGGCTGGCTTTAAAATCATTCTGTAAGGAATTCAACAAATTTTGCAAATACATATGATCTTTTGTACTCCATTGGTTTTACCTATTTATATATCCATATAATGATATAATCATATGTTATGTGACATATATGTACATATACTCATATATACACATATACTTATATAGATATATAAAACATATGCATATGCATATACACATACAGTTTAATTATCTTTATTAAACTCCAAATCCATACTTCAATTAATATCTGAGTTTTAACCTTTGGATATTTCATATGCACAACAAACACATCAAAGACCTGGCTTGCAACCTGGTTATGTGCCCTGGCTGGGAATCAAACCAATGGACCCTATTTTGTAAATTCTCCACAGAAATGTTTTCTATCAAACTAATAATGATCAGAAATGATTTACCATCTTTTCTTAGCCATCTGGAAGCCAGATACAAGTCAGTTCCATTTGATAAGGACTTGCTGGCTATCAATTCATCTACGTAGTCAATAGCAGAGTAGTTTCATTCAACATCAAAATTATCACTAAAGAAGTATGCTTGGATAACTAACCGAGTAAGGGAAAAGAATTAGCTCTGACCAGTACTGTCAGGAAGTCTTTCTATATATGGTCTGTTTAACCTACAACCTACTGTAATCCGTGAAGAATTCCAAATTTTACATGTGAAGAAATATGACTCAGGCTATGTTATAATACTTGGAAAAAAATAATGTTTTAAGTTGGGTCTTGTCTACTTCAACTAATATATCCTCTATTCTTTTAAATATTCTTAGATGCTGTGATTTGAGTTGAATCAATATGCGGATTCTATACGAAGACCCTCCAGTTTACTAACAGGCCTTTCGGGTGTTGTCTTAGATTATAGCAGAATAGAGAAAGGCTGCCTCTTTCATTTTCCTTAATACAAATAAAGGTTATACATATAGCTTTCTTGGCAAATACAAATCAGTATTGATTTATACTGCAGTTCTATTAAGTAAAATCCCTTGGCTATTTTCTCTGCTACAAAAGTGTAACTTTTCTCTATAATACTCATATGGGATGTTGAGTTTATACTTCATAACCATATATATACTTCTATTACATATTTTATTAGGTTTGGCCCATCATTCTAAGATATAAAAATTTTATCACAATTAAAAATTTATATTTTCTTCTGCCCTGGCTGGTATAGCTCAGTGGATTGATACCAGCCTGTGAACCCAAATGTTGCTGGTTCCATTCCCCGGTCAAGGCACATAACCAGGTTGCAAGCCAGGTCTCCAGCCAGGTCTGCAGCTGGATGCAGGTGAAAGGCAACCATACATTGATGCTTCTCTCCCTTTCTTCTTCCCTCCCTGCCCTTCTCTCTGAAAATAATAAATAGAATCTTTTTTTTAAATGTATATTTACTTCCCATTTATTAGGTGCCAGTCACTACAGTAGGAATTTTCACCCATATCATTTTATTTTATCCTGTCTAAACAAAAGGAATATCAGTTTTATGACTTAAGGCTGAAGAATATTGAGTCATTTGACTGAGACCTCTTAGTGTTTAGCACTTGAATGCAAGTATAATTCTGAAGTTTATAATTTTATTTGTTTATACTGGTTTATAATCATGAATCTTTAAGAAATGAATACATATTTAGGTAATTCCATGTAAGAAGTTCAAGTTTGAATGCACATTTAACATTTTAAAGGAAGAAAATTTATATATAACAAACTTCAATATCTTAGCCTATGTTTAAATTGTACTTATGCAAAGAATTTTATCTCCCTTCAATAAGCCTTGATATGAGAGGTGCTGCTATAGATATATATACATAAATATATATACACACACACATACACCACAAACCACTATATGAAGTACAAAATTTCTTATTTTTAATTGCAATAATAAAATTACAAAGAAGATTAAGAGGAATGAATAAAGAATAATCAGTCAGTTTTCACTGAGTAGGATAAGATCACTTGAGTAGGTTTTAACATGAATTAGGCTGGAGAAAATCAGCAAAAGAACATATTTTTATGTGAGAGGAAAGAACATGATTTATAAATGGGGAATTGGTGCATTAAGATGTATTAATGAGCACAAATCTGAGTGATCTATAGAATGATTTGAAGTAGACAAAGACTAGAATTGAGGGAAGCCTGTAAAAACTACTATAGCAACCCAGATATAGAATTACAAAGAGGACTTGCCTTGGATCAAAGAGGATAAACCATGAATCATATGTGAACGCATAATGAAAACTGAAAGAATTTTTTTTCTTCAGAGGAATTGACAAAGACAAATTTCATGAGTGATTTTTAAGACAGTTACTTTGTATTTGTGCTTTTGTTTTTCCAATGGCTAGAAGCTTAAAAAATAATACGTTTTGTTTTTACTTGTTCAATTGTTGTCATTGGTAGAATTATCATATAAATGATGGGAGAATGATAGTGTTTTAGGAAATGTACTCAGTAAATATTCATGTACAGTCATGGAAAACCTGTGTTTCCCCCTATGCAATCACCAAGAAGATGGCTACCACAGAGGGAAAGGGCATAACTTTAAGAAGTATCAGTTAAAATTTGAAGGAAGAACTGAGTCAAGTGGAGTAAACAGTTGTACAAAAAGAAGAATAGATAATGCTACCAAGAACATAAGGGTGCATATTTCTTTGCAAGTAAATATTTTCAAATTTTTCATGTAAATGCAACCAAAATAAAAACTCCTAGACACAGAGAACAGTTACCAGAGGAAAAAGGGGCGGTGGGGTAGTGAAGGGTAGAGGAGAATGAGTGTGTGGTGACTGAAGGAGATTTGACTTTACATAATGCAGTGTATAAGTGATGTGTCAAAGAGTTGTACATTTGAAACCTATATAATTTTATTCACCAATGTCACCATTATAAATTTAATTTAAAAAGAAAAAGAAAAAACAATGAGGTCTAGACCCAACAAAGACTGCCTTTAGGGAAGAAAAGTCTAGTTAATGGTTAAGTGCAGCCGAGAGTGAAATAATTGGATTCCCCCACCTGCCAAATCACTAGCAACTTATTTTTTAATAAATTAATAAAAAATAAATATTTTATTGATTTATTAAAAACCAATTAAACAATAAATAAATTGTTCTCTATTACATTTGTCCCCTTTTTCTCCCCATTGCTCTCCTCTGTCCTACCCACCTCCCCTTGTCTCACCTTCATTCCCCTTTTCTGTTACCCATGTCCATGGTTCATTTATACTAGTCCTTGACTAGCCCCTTCCCCTTCTTTCCCACTTTCTCCCCCTCCCTACCACCTTTGATTGCTGTCAGTCTGTTCCTTGGTTCCATGCTTACTTGTTTGTTTTGTTCATTAGTATCATGTATTGGGTGAGACCATATGCACCCCTATGTTCATAGCAGCACTATTTATAATAGCCAAGTGCTGGAAACAGCCTAAGTGCCCATCAGTGGATGATTGGATCAAAAAACTTTGGTACATTTACTCAATGGAATATTATGCAGCAGAATGAAAGAACTCCTACCTTTTTCATTAGCATGGATGGAACTGGAGAGTATTATGCTTAATGAAATAAGCCAGGCAACTAAAGAAAAATACCATACGATCTAGCAACTTTAGAATTCTTTTATTATAAGGGAGAAAAAGAAAGGAAGATTTCAGTAAAAAAAAGAAAAGAATTTAAAGGCACTAGCTTGCAAACCCATAGGTTGCTGGTTTGATTCCCAGCCAGGGCACATAACCAGGTTTCAAGCCAGGTCTCCAGCCAGGCCTATAGCTGGAGGCAGGTAAAAGGCAACCATACACTGATGTCTCTCTCCCTCTCTGCCTCTCTCCTTTCCCCTTTTTTCTAAAAATAATAATAGCCCTGGCTGGTAGCACAGTAGTTAAGGCGCCGGCCTGTGAACCCAAAGGTTGCAGGTTCGATTCCCCAGCCAGGGCACATAACCAGGTTGCAAACAAGGTCTCCAGTCAGGTCTGTGGCTGGAGGCAGTTGAAATGCAACCATACATTGATGTCTCTCTCCCTCTCTGCCTCTCTCCCTTCCCCTCTTTCTAAAAATTAATGAAATAAAATCTTAAAAAAATAATAATAAATAAAATCTTTAAAAATTAAGAATTCAATTAAGTAAATGAAACAGAATGAGTTACTCATGATTTTACAAATGAAGTCATTAAGCATAACAGAACCTATTGTAACAACTCAGATTTCTACAAAACTGAGGAATTTTCTTTGAATACATGTATGTAGTTTGCTGTTATATTTTACCTATATCATAAACTTTTGTAATTTAAAGTCTTTCTTCATAAAGTATACACAAAGTTTATATAGAACTAAAGAAAATACATTTCTTACAGGTGAAAAATTGAAAATGGCTTCCCCAGAGCCCAAGGGCTTTGTGCCCTTCACCAGAGAGTCTCTTGAACTTATGGAACAGCGTATTGCTAAGAAACACAAGGGGGAACCTGAAGAAGACTTAAAGCCAGACTCTGACCTGGAAGCTGGGAAAGAGCTTCCATTTGTTTATGGAACTCTTCCTCAAGAAGTGATGTCGGAGCCCTTGGAAGATGTGGACCCATACTATCAAAATGTAAGGATTAACCTAATTTATTGTGATTGTTTTTATTATTTTATTTTGCAAGAATGCCAAAAACATGATTGAGATAGAATGAGAAAGAGAATGGGTAGGGGGAGTGGGGTGGTGGTGGAGAGATTGGGCAAAAAGGAAATAAAACTAATGGATGTGGACAACCGTGTGGTGATTGTAGAGGGGAGGGAGTATACGGGCACTAAATGGTAATGGAAAGAAATACAGTAAAAGTTGTTTTAAAAAGATAGAATGAAGAACAAATTAACAAGTAATTTTAAACTACATAAGAAATCTACAAAACTACATAAGAAATCTCATACATATTCGAGATTCATCAAAATTCACTGCTTGCTTGGTCGGTTAGTTTGTTTGGGGTTACTTTACTTTGTAATACGTTACACTGTTATGCCTTAATATAATTGTTTTATGGGAGAGTGATGATGATTAGCTGCTAAAGTTTATCAATTTTAAAATAACTATAATATAAAATTTCTATAATATGTACACAATTGCACATGTTCAACTTAATGAGCTTGCATTATATACGCAAATATAAATCCAATATATTATCACCATATACACCTCTGTATAAATATATATTACATAATATAAAATGTAATACTATAGTAAACAATGTGGGATAAAGGTAGGTTTACAGTTATGATTAGGTGAAATTATTTTGTATTATTATTTATTGAGTATTATATAATTTTCCATATAAACAACTGTAAGCCTACTTTTGCCCACTGGTATATTGTAGAACGCACATACATATGTACATATATACATATATTAGAGGAGATCCCAACAAACCAGAATTTATTTATTAAAAATTGTGTATTTATCCTCACATGTTTAAACTTCAGTCACATTCAAAGTACTGTCCACTTGATGCAATACTCCAATCGAGACATTTTTCTCCACTGCTCAAAACAGTTTTTGAACTTTGATTTTGATGCCTTGTAGTGCTTCTGATGTTTTTTGTTTGTTTGTTTTTGTCTCACCTCTTCCACATCTGCAAGACATTTCCCTTTGAAGATTTTTTTCATCCTGGGTGGGACACGGGGTCATGAAGTTTTTAATCAAAAACTGCAAAAACAGTTTGTGTAGTGTGGGCAGGTGTGCTTGTAAATCATCCATCATGATATTGGCAAATGCATTGAAAGCATCTTTTAAAAAAATTCAATGAAGCTGACTGAGCACAGCCTCTTACAACACCAGCTGGTGCACTGATACAGATGGGTTCCTAGAACACCCACCCAGCAGGGGAAGCCTGTACTATGGGGGGCCCACCCCACAAAAAATAATTCTAGGTGTTTGAAGGAGGAGTCCCCCTAGTATATGATTCATTTTTAGGATATTTTTGATATCTCATTAGTTTTTGTTTTAAGGCTTTTATATCCCAACATACTATTTTTTTCAAGATTTAAATGCATATTATGACAATGATAACAATTGGGTTTTATACCATGAATAATTACTGATGTAATATTTGAGTGCATTTGTGCCATTTTGACTATTTTAATTCTATACCTCATTTGCTTTGAAGTAAAATTAAAATTAATGTTTTTTATATTCATTGAAGGAAGACTTGAGGATTGGTGTGTGGTGATAGCTTTCTTAGGTAGAACACTAGCAAAAAAAAAAAAAAAACAGTGGTAGATAAGTCTAAATATCAATGAAAAGAGTTTTTAAAAATTCTTTTCCATTTATTTTGTCTATGAAAGAAAATAAAAATATAAAAAAATATATAACTCAGAATTCATGACTGAAATGATCATTGTCAATATGTTGCATAATTGGTTATAGTTCATAGTTCTAATTTCACTTGATGCTTTTTTTCTCTTTACAGACTTACATGGTATTAAATAAAAATAGAACAATTTTCAGATTTAATGCCACCTGGTGTACATTATCTCCTTTTAATTCAATTAGAAAAACAGCTGTTAAGATTTTGGTGCATCCATATCCTTTTCTTTTGGCTTTAGAGTGTACGAATATCAAATGCAAATATTCTATTCAAATATTGCTGCATCTTTCTCTTTTGAATTGATATCTTATTGTAGGTCATATTGAAATCTGGGTTATAACTGTACTAACTATTCTATATTTGAAAATACACTTAACTATGTTTCTCATGCACACAATAGTAGTAAACATAAGCAAATCTTAATAGTCATTGTTTTTCAATATGCATAATACATTTTTGATAATTTAAGAAATTGTTTTATCTCATATGTGTATATATGTATAAATGTATTTTAGAAATGTTTTCAATATTATTTATTATCCATTATTCCTTAACTGTACCTACCTTTTTTCGACTGTTCATTTTGATTTGTGTCCTGATTGACTGCATATATATGACCTTGACTGATTTTCCAAAATGGGGGCCAGAATTTGAGTAAGTTACATAATTTTATTATACATAATCTCATATAAGATCACATTTTATATTTAACATGGCATTACAGCAATTATATACCAAATGTTATAACATTATACAATTTAATGTTTTTATTTCATACATAATATATTCACTGTATATAACATTTGTCCACATACCATGATAAATAAATTTTCCAAATAGTAACAAATTTACATATATATCAATTAATAATGTTTTTCTGTCCTTTCATTATTTCCCAACTTGTTAGGTTAACATCGCATAATGTTTGAGTCTTTAGCTATATGTTTATGCCTATGGTATCATACAAGTGAGGCTTTATTTTAAAGTTAATAACTAATGATTAATATATCAGTGTCTCAGATTTCCCTTACTATTGTAATCTCATACCTGCTTTGTTTCAAACTCAAATAAAATTATTTTCATTCTTTAAGAAAGTTATTTTCCTTTCTTTCTATTCTTTATATTTATTTTTTCTTTCCTGGGAAATGTGAGCAGTTTGACTTACATTAGCCTGCAAAGGTGGAAAGGACCATTACATTTTCTAGGACTGAAGGCTTTATTGATGCTACCTCTCAAGTTTAATTCTGTTCTTAAAACTAGTTGACTTTGGAAGATAAATACAGTATTGATTGACCATAAAAATCCTTATATATACATATAATAAAATTAGTTCTTTGAACTTCTTTACAATTCAGTTATTTATTGTGTGATTCCCAGTGTTTGATACATGATATCTTCATCATGTACCTAAATATATATAAAGACTATAACCCTAAACTAGGACTTGTTTAAAAACCGATAGTCAAATTTTATAGTTAATGCCACGAGACCTAGGCCACCCTAGAAGCCCTGCCTAAGGCTCTATCATATGAGTTAAAGGCACATGGTTTTTGGTTGTCTAATTGGTTGATAGTTTCATTGATTGATTGGGAGCCAGATAGTTATATTAGACATTGTATTTAAGAACTGACAATATATTATTTTTCTTTTTAATGTATGTATTAAAATTTTTCTTCAGAATCACTTTGCTTGGAATTTACACGCTTGAAATACTTATAAAACTCATTGCAAGAGGCATCGGGACAAGACCTTTTTATTTCTTTGGTGATCCATGGAACTGGCTTGATTTCACTGTAACTTTATTTGAGTGAGTATATATTCAAGTTGGAAACATCTTAATATCTTCCTAAGCAAATTAAAAATTGAGGTTGACAAAATCTTCTGCCTGATAAATAACTGCAAATAAAGAATATTTTATAAATTATGGTCATAGTGACTTCTCTCAGCTCCAAATGAACTAGGTTTCAAAACATGCAATAAAAATTAAAGGAATGGGATATTATCTATGTTTTCTATGTGAAGTAAAAATACTAGAGCTTGAATTTTTGCTTTTTATTTTTAGTGAGAAGAGAATTATTTGGGGAATTGAAAGAGGATCCTAGCATGTTTAGTTCTATCTCAAATCTACATTTTACTTGGCTGCATTTCTTAAGACCAGTAAATATATTAGATATCTGAATTAGGTATTTTAGAAACACACATACATATATTTTCTATATTTCCTAGAGTGTTATATTACATTCCAATGACTTTCATTTGTATTTATTTTTTTCAACGCATCTGTTTAATGTACTCTGCTTTGTGGCTGAGCAAATGATCACTGGTGTTAAACCTCTGTTAAAAAATTTTAAAATAATATTCTATTTATAGGTTTTGGATCAAATTAAAAAACAATATATATATAAAAGTTAATAGTGTCTGCCATCTTGTAAGCATTAAAAAAATAGTAGCTAAAATCATTGCAATTATCATTACTACTTTTACTTTTACTATCATATTTCTGCTGTTGCCATTAGCATACACTTAACTAATATAGCTAACACTTAGATGTCACTTAGCATGTGCCAGTTGCTCTTCTATGCACTTTACATATATTATTTAATACCCACAAAAATAGCTGCAGATTCAGTAAGTATTATTGTCCCCACTTCTGAGGAAACTGAAGCAAGAAAAGTTAAGTACTTTTTCCTGCCACACAGCTAGTAAAGAATGGTACCTGGATATCCACCTAGGCAGCCTGGCTATAAGTAGAGTTTGTGCTCTTAACCACTGCTTTCATCATCATTACCAATGCCATCATCAACATCACCATCATCACCTAAACCATCCTAAATGTTTAAATCCTTAAATCTAAACTCATTCTTTAAAAGATTATGGTTTTTATTTTTAATTATCTTTTCATTGGTTAGATGACAAAATATTTATGAACACAATATAAATGTGGAATTAAGAGTACTCACAGTGTCAATATTTTATAAACTTCATAATGTGTTTGTGAATTAATATTTATCTGGCTACATTGCACATTGTAGCAATCTTACAGTCAATAATAAAATTATTTGCAAAATGGAATAATGAAAGTAATGGAAATGTTTGGATATATGGTTATAAAAATAAGTTTCAAAGAATATAAAAAAGCCAAAGATAAGTAACATAATCTCAATATGACCACTAAATAACTCTAATTTAATTCCACAGGCATATAACAATATATTCAACTATGAAATTCATTCCAGTATTTAGAATGTCAAGAAATTTGAGAATTTTGAAAATTATTCCTTTAAACCACGGTAAGAAATGGCATTGAGTTCCTTTTCTTCATTTTGTTTTATGTACTCCCATATATTCATTTGGAGAAATATTAATTTGAGTACAGTTCAGCTTTGAAATTAATGAATTATCTGATCTTTAAATTTATTCTAATCACTACAGGAAAGCAAGAAAACAATATTGTATTTGACTTATTTGAAGTGGGTTCATTGCTATGATGAAATTAGGAGACCAATAAAAATGTTATTTTTCTATTTTTATTATTTATTCTTATATCTTTAATATTAATTTATAGAATTATCTTTAGACTTCAGAAAGCTATAGCATTCTAGACAGATATCTAATATACCTTCTTCTTTTCCTTATTGCATCTAAAAATCAGGTGAAATGAATAATGTACTATAAAATAAGATAAATCTCTTTTTGTTCTGAGTACTTGGATAGGGTGTAGTCCACATGCCACAAAGTTCAAGAAGGTCCTGATGAGTCAGGCTGTGACCACATTAATGGAGGATACTGAAAGCAAATTTATAGCTTCTATTCCTGATGAGGCTTAAAGAAACCCACCAACATCTTCTAAACCATTATTCGGAATGAATAAAAAGAATCAGATAGGAAGAACTCCACTCATAAATTTTGCTTTGTTTGCTTGTTTGTTTTTCATTTTGTTATTTTTGCCTGTGATGCGTTAGAGTATTAAGAAATAGCTGGATCAATAAACCCAGAAGCAGGTGTGATAATAAGAAGAGTAAGATCTACAAGCAACTTTTGTCCACTGTGACACCATGAAGAAGGCCAAACTTATGCTTGCTATGTATTTGAAGCCTAAGTTGGCAAAACAGCAAAATGACTGAGGAGTGTGGTGATGGATGCATAACCCTGTGGATGTGCTAAAACATTGAATTGTACACATTCATGGGTGAATTGTATGGCTTATGAATTATATTTCAATAAAGCTGCTTAATAAAAATGGTTTGTGACGTGGCAGCTTCACCAAATCCAGTGAAGAAACCAGTGAGAGTTGCCTGGTAGGAATTATCAAAGTCTTAACTCCCTTACTGATTTTCACAAATTACTAGACCATAAAATTGCATCAATTGCATCTTCATGTTAGAATTAGAGGCATGGATTACAGACAAAATCAGGTCAATCCAAGTTAATAAAGAGGAACACATTCATTAGAGTGTAGGAGCAACTGTAAAAAATTATGTTTTATAGTCTCAATAGAAGAAAACAGACTCTTTAAAGCATAAGATAGAAAGGAGAGTATACAGTGAAATAAAACTACTGTTAAATCTAAAAAGTTATAAAATATAGTAACCTTGGTTAATATTTGATGGCAATAGAAACAGTAAAATATAGTATTATCTGTATAGTATTATGGTAGAGTAAAACAAAACCATTCACATTAAAAAAAAACTAGAGAATTTCTGTATTAATTCAGTAGAACCAAAAGTTAGATGAGTTAATGAAGGAAAGAAAACTAAGTTCCATTTTATCAGTAGTTGATAAACCTAAAAAGGAGAGTAGAATAAATGTAAAAGATAAATTATTGAGAAATATGATAGCATTTTTAAATCCTTTATATGGAGAAAGATCTTAGTCATAAATGGAAAAGTCTCATACTGAAAAACAAAAACAAAACAGAAGATACACTTACTAAGGTATTAAAAAACTCCTACAAGCAAAAAAAAAAAAAAAAAGCAAAAATGAGCCTATGGAAAGGTTATCCTTAGACCTCTTGAGTGGGCAGTGAAGTTCTAGAACTGGGACAGTGTAGGCATTGAGGTTATGACTCCAGAATTCTATACCTGCCTGTCATTCATGTGTAAAGCCAGCAGAAAGATACTCTCAGCCACACCAGGGTTCTGAGATTTTTATGTATGTATCTTCCTGATTATCTGTTGAAAAACCAAAGTATAAAAACCAAGGGATGATTTACTGCCAAAAGTAATCGCAATGAACTCTGAAATCATTTTAATAGAGAATGAATTCCAAATTACTGTTGTTAGTGGTTTCAAAACAATACAAATATTATAAATTATAAGTGATAACATGGACACATGTGGGTCATTCTTGAACTAGAACATTTTTGTATTTTTAAGGACTTTGAAATTGATACCAACCCTATAAAAATTTGGTGATTTTAACATTAGAATCTAAATTAATTTGGATAAATTATCAGCATCAATCCAATCAAATTTCTGGATGGCAACTTTCAGCTGTAGTTGAAGACCAGCTGACTCTTTAGGTCATACTTATTATCCAAGTCTCCTCCACTTCCTGTTTGCATGAATTTATGTTTTCTGACAATTATAAGAATTTGAATGTTACCTTTCTTATGAATCATAGGAATATGTAACTATAGTGCAAAACACATAAAATTCAACAATTATAATTAGGTCAAAGTTTCTAAATTATATTCACAAAAACCATTGAGTAGTATGAGAAAGCAAATGTGAGAAAGCAAATTTGTTCTTATATGGTAAGACTATAGTATATACAGTTTTATTTGTGTAGAGGGTACATTTGTTCAAATTTGGAACTTAAGTTTGATACATGTTCTCAAAACAGATACACTCTATCAAAGTCTAGAAGAGAAATTAAAGTTAATTTAGGAAATATAGAACACATAGTAAGTCAAAAAGGAATATAAAATTAAAAAATGAAATGGTAAAGGCCAATCCAAATTAAGCCAATTTATGAAAATAAAATTAATTGGGTTAATTTTTCTGTCAAGATGTATAGGCTTTAATATTAAATCAGAAATAAATTGCAAAAAAGAAGAAAAATATTGAGCTCTGCCAGACATACTTAAACTAAAACAAAATAAAAGTTTAAAAGTAAAATTCAAAAAAGGGGGTGGATGTAATACAACAATAAAATTAAATTAAAAAAAAAAAAGTGAAATGAAGGTAAAAATTACACCAGGACATCAAAATAAAAATTGATTCAGGACTTTGACTGGTAGATAACAATGAATGGTAATTTGGTAACAATGAAAATTATTAATAAATTTGATTCTGTAAAATTGGATGGTGACTTTTTATACCTTCAAATAAAATGTCACCAATAAAGCTCACAAGCACCTGGTATACACACACATATGTTTTGTACATATACATATATACATATTAGACACATATATTCTTAATTAAGAGCTATTCTTAAAAATAATTCCAACAAAACAATATGAAAAAAAATTTTTTTTGTAAAATAATATACAAAGGACTGGGAACAGTTACCAAAAAAATTAAAAACTGCAAATATACATGTTTTAAAACATGCTAATCCCAGAAATTGCACTAAAGTAAAGTGATCCCATTTTTCTTCTAGTAAATTGGAAGTCATTTTAATGTTTTATTTTTAATGGTGTCTTGGCTGTACACATACATATATAGTCTTTGGTTTAAACATTGATTTAACACCTATTAAAAGCAATTTGAGTGGCATAGTGGGTAAGGCGCCAGCCTGCAAACCCAAAGGTCACTGCTTCAATTCCCAGCCAGCGCATATGACCAGGTTGTAAGCTAGGTCTCCAACCAGATCCATAGCTGTAGGCGGTTGAAAGGCAACTATACATTGATGTCTCTCTCCCTCTCTGCCTGTCTCCTTTCCCCTCTCTCTAAAAATAATAAATACAATCTTTTAAATAAAAAAACACAAAACTGTTGTGACAAAAAAAAAAGCAATTTGAACAAATGAATCAACACTTAAGTGTGGTCATATATATGCTGACACAGAAATTTCATTTCTTATGTAACATTAAAAATAAAAACTTGTATATAGCAAAAAAAATTATTGCTATGATTTCTAGGCCATAAACATATATTTTAATATTCTAGCAATTGAAGTTGTATTAATATATTTAATCTAGATATCACCTTTTGTTAACCACAGGAATATCTATTTTATCCAATTATCTGAAAAAGTCATTTAAAAAATAAAATTTCAATTCTCACAATAATATGTGAAATATGTGTAATTAGTCCCACTTTACACATAATATGATAAAATGGAGACATGGAAATGTTGAGTAACTTGCTCAACATCACAGAGCTATTATATTCTCATCCATTGTTGAGCCAAGCAGTTATTAAGATCCTAAATATAAACAGACCAACAAATAAGAAGAGACCAAGGAAAAATGAGAGGAAGGAAAGGAAGAAAGGAAGGAAGAAGGAAAATTGTACTTTCATCTATAAAGTATGATTATGTTCATTTGTTTTTTGTTTCTTGTTATTTACATTTTCAGAATTAAGCATGTATTATTTAATAGAAAAACAAATGTCCTTAAATAAGCTAAATTTAAGGTTGAGTTTTTAATTAGCATATATTCTGATATAAATATAGCCTGCATATATCACAGTTGCATTATCATGATGATTAAAATTTTCTATTTTATTTAATCAGCTCCAAATATTAAAATTTTAAAAATTAGTGAAAGAATATGTAGAATACTGTTCTTTCAAGGTATTTTTTGTTTCAACACTTGTAACCCATTTAGATTAATAGCTCTATACCTATACTTATGCTTTTAAACAATGGTGATTGGTATGAAAATCAGCAGCCAAGAGAGAAACCCCATCCTTTATGTAGTAAAAAGAAGCAAACAAATGGTTAATTTTTAAATATATTGTGTCTGAATTATTGTTCGGTGCAATAATTAGCAATAATGCAAAACCCTCAGAGTTTGGGTTTTTATTCATCTTATTAGATCTAGATAATGATAAATTAGATTATGAAACACAAAGCTACAAATTTTAATGTCATATGTATTTGCCATGGGAGAAGCTTGCTAATGCTGCTCTACTATGAGATTTTATTTTATTGAAAACAAACCTGTCTGTTTTTAGGTGTGAAGTCTTATGTAGGGATCCTGCTCCGCTGTTTGAAGAAACTTACTAGTGTCATTATCTTTACTCTGTTTTTTCTGAGCATATTTTCTCTAATTGGAATGGGCCTTTTCATGGGCAATCTGAAGCATAAATGTTTACAATGGTTCCAAGGAAATGAAACTGAAACCATGCACAACACAACCAGAAACCCATATTATATTCAAGGTAGGTATCACTTGCCTTATATGTTAAAAGTTTTAAAAATTCCTTTATTGGGGAGTGGTTTGTTTATTATTTTATTTTCTAAATTGAGGTATAGTTTACATACCATAAGAGGCACAGTTTTAGTGCAAAATACCATAATAGTCACAGTTTTAGTTTGTTGACAAGGTAACACCATCTAATTCTGGAACATTTTTATCACCCCAAACAAAAACTCCTATCCATTGGCCATCCCTTCTCATTTCCCTCTCACATCAGGCCCTGGCAACCACCAATACTTTTTGTCTCTGTGTACTTTCCTATTCTGCACATTTCATATAAATGCAATCGAACAACAGGTCTTCTTTGACTAGCTTCTTTCACTTAACATAATGTTTTCAAGGTCCATCCATGTTGTAGCATGGATCAGAACATCATCATTTTTTGTGGCCTAATAATATTCCATTGTATGTATATATCACATTTAAAAATACGTTCATCTGGGGAGTGGGCTGGGTGGAGAGGGAATATGTGGGACAACTAAATAATAAAATATTTTAAAAAACAAACAGCCCTGGCTGGTGGTCCAATGGATAAAGTGCTGGCCTGCAAACCCAAAAGTTGCTGGTTTGATTCCCCAGCCAGGGCACAGAACCAGATTACAAGCCAGGTCTCCAGTCAGATCCGTAGTTGGAGGCAGGTGAAATGCAACCATATAATGATGTCTCTCTCCCTCTCTGCCTCTCTTCGTGCCCCTCTCTCTAAAAGTAATACATTAAAAAAAAATTTTTTTTTAATTAAAAAATAAAATGTCACTTGAAAAAATAAAAAGCATTCATCAATTGATATTTGTCCTTGTCTTTTGTAACTATTATAGATGATCCTGCTATAACTATTTATGTACACATTGTTGTGTGAACATCTGTTTTCAGTTCTCTTAGGTATATACTGAGGAATGGAATTCCTGTGTCATATGTTATTAACTCTATGTTTAACTTTTGGTGGAACTGCCAAACTGTTTTCCAAAGTGACTCTGCAACAGTACATTACCACTGGCAATATAGGAAGGCTCCAATTTTTCCACACCCATGATAACACTCCTTATTATCCTTTTTTTAATAAATAATATCTGTCCTAGTGGATATGAAGTATCTCACTATGGCTTTGATATGCATTTCCTCAATGACAATGATGTTGAGTATCATTTCATGTGCTTAATGGCCACTTGTAGATCTTCTTTGGGGAAATATCTGTTCAAATCAATTTTCCATTTCTAATTGGGTTATTGCCTGTTTATTATTGAATTGAAATAGGTCTTTATATATCATGGATACTAGACTCATATTAGATGTATGATTTGAAAACATTTTCTCCATTCTGTGAGTTGACTTTTCACAGTGACATTTGGAGCTCAAAAGTTTTTAATTTTGAGAATATTTTAAGCTAATAGAAATAATGCCACATAGGTATTGCTTAACCCCATAATATGATTATAATTCAAGTAATACAAAATTATCAGTCTATGAGTGTTTCTTCATTATATAAATCTATTTCAAGGTCCTTATTTTAGTGGTGAGGACAGCGAGAGATAGATCTTAAATGTTAGTTGCCAATGGAAATACCCTTTGGCTTATTTGACATTGTAACAGAAATATGTTAATTACTTTAAAATAAATAATTTTTACTACTTCACTAGTTTTCATTAAGAAAACAGATTCTTTTCATCTTTGTTAAGAGGTAGGTTATAAAGAAATCAGTTTTTAAAGGTTACAATAAAATTTGTCAATCCATTTTCCCAAATGCTTATTAAGAATTGCTGAAAATATTATATTATTAAACTAATTGTCATATCATAGTTCTTGTACTTGAAAAGTATTTGGGGCCACCCAGTTTTACTAATGTCAAATTTTATTTGGTATTTGACTCCCATTCAAAGGGTTTCACCAATATTTTCTAGTTATGTGTGATTTAAAATTCTTCTAAATTATATTAGATGACAAATTTAAGTGATATTATTTGAGACTGCCATAATCCAATTTTGTATATACAATATACATACAATTTTGTATACATATATGTTTGTATATATACACACATACACACACACTCAGTACTGCTCTCAAGGGTTTGCTCTGTGATTTGAATTTAGAACTTAAAAACTAGTGCTTCTAAGTATGCATGTTTCCAACCCTGGTAAACAGATTTATAAATACGCATTTTACAATTTAATGGACTGATTAGAATACCTAGATAAATTCTACAGGCTATAATTCAGATAAACTTGAGTTGTGGTTGAAATTAGATGACACCAGGGGTATAATTGGCACTGGACTTAGAAATAAGCTTCAAAGTGGGAAAAGAGTGGAAATTAAACCTAAAGACAGAAAAATCTGATCTGCTCAGAAAAAGCATCAGGAATAAATCTTGGAAATAAAAGTTCTTTGCTTTCAAACATATTAGTCTTAGAATTTTCTGTTGTGTGTCATACCTGACAGGTTCATTTTCCTAAACTCTAATTTTGAAAGGCAGTCCCTCTTTCTGTACCATTTTATCATTTTCAGGACAGTAGAGTAAGTAGATTGCCAGAGGTCTTTTTTACCTGTGCATCAGATGCTAAGCTAGCTTCCTAGATTTAAAAGAAAGGAAAAAAAAAAAAAAAGCCAGACTATATGATCACTTCTTCTCACTATAGACATTTAAAAGGATTTCAGATATGTTCTTCACTCAAGATTAGATATAAAATATCATTTCTTTCCTATTTTCAGAAACAGAACACTTTTATTATTTGGAAGGAGAATATGATGCCCTCCTTTGTGGCAACAGCTCAGATTCCAGGTAAGTGATGTTAATGGTTTCTTTTCTCAAGTCAGTATCACCAACCAATAATATTCGTTGAATAATTCTTGCTTTTACCTATAGTTCCCATTTGATTAGGTTATTGCATTTTGTCATGAAAACCATGCTGAAAAATGAATAGTATGGAATACTATTAAACTAATATTACAGAAAAAAGCAATAAACTAGCCAAATGACTTACTAAAGGTCAAGAAGTTAGTAGACAGCAGAGCTGGGACTTAAATACAACCTTATTTTTTGTTTATTTGTTTTCATTGTGCCTCAGAACTAGTGGAGATTACCAAAAGAAACATACAATCTTTTCTTTGGCCAGAAGCCTTTGAAGAAAGGGCTATTACATATACACTGTTATTTCACTTATTTTATGGCTTTTCTATCTTTTATGACTAAAATTTACATTAGTAAAACATCTTATTCTTAAAACCAGTATTTAGAACTAATTCTTCAATAGGAACAAATTTCTCATATCCTCTCGTCCTATAATTTCAGACAAAGAGATAAAGAAGTAGAAATGGAATGCTTCTCAGCAGCACTAGGGCTTGTATGGTTTCTTACATTACTTTCCTCAGCTAGGATGACTTGATACCCATCTATAGGCTCAACTCTAGGGCCAATATTGACAAAAGACACATGATGGGGAGAGGAGCATGAATTAAGCAGTTTATTTTTTATTTTTAAAGATTTTTATTTATTTTTAGAGAGAACGGAAGGGAGGGAGAAAGAGAGAAAAGTCAATGTGCAAGTGAAACATTGATGGGTTGCCTCTCACACACCCCCAACTGGGGATCTGGCCTGCAACCCAGGCATGTGCCCTGATCAGAAATTGAACTAGCTATGTTTGGGTTTTCAGGATGATTATCAACCTACTGAGTCACACTAGTCAGGGCTCATCTGCAGCTTTTTCCCTGGGAACTGCTGGGGAGAGGAATGATCCCTGTGCAAATGACAGCCTTTTATTATTTACGGGATGATTTTCTGTATTTATGATTTGGCCGTAATCTAAAGTCAGCTAAGAATAAGCAGTTTCTCTTTTCTTTGTCTTTTTTAGCCCATGTCCTGAAGGATATATGTGTGTAAAAGCTGGCAGAAATCCTGATAATGGCTACACAAATTTTGACAATTTTGGCTGGGCCTTATTAGCTCTATTCCGGTTAATGACACAGGATTTCTCTGAAGCACTGTATCACCAGGTAAGAACAGGGAGAATCTGCTGTGTACATGCACATGGTACCATGCTTCATGCTGCTGTCTTCTAAAGTTATAGCCAAATATAACAGTTTATTATATTTGTATGGGGAGAAGACTTTGAAGACAGAAGGAAAGAGAGCCTATATCCTAACACTGTGCCGAAGTCTGTGCTGTTCTGTATGATAACTCACTTAATCTTTAAAACATTCCTACGTAGCCACTGTGTGTGTATGCTTTCTATATGAAGACTGTAAGAGCAGAGTAGTTGGGTAACCTCTCCAAAGTTAACAGCACATGTGTGTGCCACAGATCACTGTCCTGTTCTGATAGTTAACTAAGTTAGAACATTTCTAGGTACCAGTTCTTTAATCATAAATTTGAAACAATGAGATTACCATGTATTACACAATTACTTACTGAATACCTACAATGTGCTATTTCTTTCCAATCCCTCTATTCACATTTCTCTTAAATATGCAGTCATGCTTCACTTGTAACAGAAGGCTTGTTGTTATGAAACTTGAAATCTAAGTTCTAAAAATCTCTCTTCATAATAGATTATATGTATACCATAGTTTCCCAGACAGGTATAATACTTATTAAAACAAAGATTCAGGCCCTGGCTGGTGGCTCAGTGGATAAGGTGCAGGCCTTCAAATCCAAATGTCACTGGTTCGATTCCAGGACACATAACCAGGTTGCAAGCCAGGTCTCCAGCCAGGTCTAAAGCTGGGGACAGGTGTAAGGCAACCATACATTGATGTTTCTCTCCTTCAGCCTCTCTTCGTTCCTCTCTCTCTCAAAATAATAAATAAAATCTTTATAAATAAATAAATAAAACAAAGATTCCATTTTTCTTTTAAGAGAAGTTTCACCATTGTAGAATTTGCAGTGCTATTTTAGCAACATAGTTAATATTAAAAGATATTAGGTAAAATAATTATTTTAAAGTCCAAACGTATGTATCGTCCAAGGAAAACACTCTTCAAAAACACACGCCCACAATTTTTGATTGGGTAAGTAAATAAAGGGGCATGTGTGTGTATAGGGCATTAATAAAGATAGGATAATGTGATATGTTTTTGGCACAAAGATTAATAATATATTATTAGTAAAGATCAAGTAAACCAAACATAGGTATAGTGCATGACAATATTACAAGTGACATTTTCTTAATGCAAACTCTATTTTTTTAATTTTATATGATGATTATTTATATTGTTATTTCCCAACCTTTGTGACATGTTTCAATAACTCCTCCACAATTCTAAGAACTTATTTCTAAAATAATCTTATAATGTTATCCTTCTGCTAAAAATTCTTCAATGGTTTCCAGATTTCCCATGAGATGAAGTTCAAAGTCCACATGCATGGTGCCTAGTGCCCTTTACGATCTAGCCTTGTGCACATCTCCAGATTTAATCCTAAACAGCATCTCAATACATACTTCTGCTTTATCTGTGTAAAGAAGATTTGCTGTTTCCTGCATGAGCTTTTCCCATAATTTCTTTTTAAAAATCTATGTTGTACTCTACCTAAATTCAAGTTTCTTTCTGTCTGTCTTCAAGTCTAATGCCTCAAATTTATAACTCAAAGCCAGATTTCTTCTTTGAGCTTTTCTGTAAGTTCATATCATATGCTATACAAGAAGTCCACTGTGCCTTATACTTGCCTCTGATAGTGGTTATTTTAATTAATTGTTCAGTTCTTTCTTCCCTACAAAATATTTTGTCTTATCTTAATTTTTGTGCCCTCAACATCCAACATACAGGAATGCTTAAGAAATTTAAATAAACAAAAAATAAGTATTTTGGATTATGTAATTTTATGTATTAATAAATGTCTTGCCCTTTTTATAACCCTCAAACTGTATTCCCTAATTTTCTTGTTAGCAATGGTTTAAGGCAAACCTTTTTCCACCACTGTTGAAAAATCAGTTGAGAAATCAGTCTGGGAATACCCTGGTGTTGGAGTCTGTGCAGTATCTGCATCATTATTACACTCTAGTTTTATTGATTAGTGTAGATAATGTTTTCTTTTCTTTGGACTGGATTTGTTCTCTGAATACCGCCCTACAATAAACTGACTATGCAAGGGAAAATCAGCAATTATTCCCAAAGACAAAACAGCTCATGTCTTGGAGACTATTATTCTCCATTCGTTCAACAAATATATTTATTTGACCCATGTACCCTTTGATATACCATGGGTAGAGAAATGAATAAAACAAAGTGTCACTTCTCATGGAATAGGGTTATGTTTAACAATAGTTAATATGTATATTATATACCTTCATGGCTTTATATGATTTTTATAATAAAACTATGAAAGGGGACTGAAATTAGCTACAATTTTATGCCAAAATATAATAGAACTAGGATTTGTACACCTTTTCATCCTAGAGTATATATTTTTATCCTTCATCAACTTCATATAGTGAAAAGAGCAAAAGTTTTAGACTTAGGCATCTTGGGTAGTTTTGAGATCTTTGGCAACTCATTTTGTCTATCTAGTTTTCATATCTCTACTAGACTTTGGAAATAATAAACACCACATAAATGTGCTGCACAAAATTAATGAAATAATAAAGTATTTAGCATTGTGCATGGCTTTCAGTATACTCCATAAAATCTATTACTTCCGAATAGTATATGTGACAGCTACTTCAGTGGGAAAAATATTTAACCTAATCCTACTGGGATAACAGAATTTATTAAAAATATTTTTAAAGATAATATACTGTACATTAGTAAGAAGTTATCTCTGATTTAATGTTAAAACTTATTATTAGGCTGAAAACATTCTTAACTCTTTATACCAGCACAATATATTCTGTAAATAAGTTTTATTTATTGATACAAATAAATGCTTAGAAATTAAACTATTCCTATTTCTTGTTCTTGTACTTTTAATTAATGAAGAGGATAAATCAGTGGACTATATTCTGGATTTGTAATGTCTACTTATAATTTCCTAAATTTAAAAATTTTCTGAACTATCTTACATAATTATTATGAAATAAAAGATAGTAAATCTCATTTGGAAATATAAAATTTATATTCTTCTGTCTATAAATTATGTGATTTTCCCTTGGGATTCATCTAAAAGTTCTTTACCAAAATATTTCTGTTCCCCATCTTTTTAGTACCTGGTTTTGTATCTTGTTGTATTTCCATAAATTAATGATTAGAAGAAAGTAACATCTAAACATTAATTTTTTAACTTTATTAAATTTCATATACTTAAAGATTCTCTTGCAAAGAAAACAATCCTCCATATATTGATCATCCAATTTTATTGAAAAGACAAGTTTTTTCTTTTACTATGTTTTCTTTCTTAATTGAAGATATAAAAGTCAAATAGTCACCCTATGTTAATTAAATTATTTAATTCTTTCTTTGGTTTTGTAGCATATATTTTATACCATTGCCATGTCTAAAGTTGAAGAGTTTTTTGCTTATTTCTTCAGGTAGAGCCACTTAACTCTTACCTTAAACTGTTTTGTGATTACATTTCACTATGACTAAATTATTTTCATAAAAATTGTACTTTTTATTTTAAAGCAGAAGATTACAGAAAAACAAATAAATCTTTCTTTTTTGTTCTATTTTTCACCTCTCTTTAGGTCCTTTATGCTTCTGGAAAAGCCTATATGGTATTTTTTATTGTAGTAAGTTTTTGGTTCACTTTTTATATAGCAAGCTTGTTCTTTGGTATCCTTGCCATGTCCTATGAAGAAGAAAAGCAGACAGCGGCTGAAAAAGCTAAGAAGAGTGAACCAAAACATCATCATACTTTAAAAGAATGTCAAGAGGAAAATGAAGCAGCTGAGGTATAATTTTTAAAATGATCCTTAGAATCACAGGGTTTGGGTTATCTTATTAAGGTCTTGGATTATATTGCTAGATGCTCGATATCTGTGTATGGCACATGATAGAAGATCAAAAGTGATGTTGATGAGAGTATGCTTTTGCCATGTAACACCCCCTCCTTAGTGCACTATGGGAAGAATAGCCAACATCTTTAAAGATTTCATTAATATCTACACTTTTGTTCTAAAACATCTGATATTAATGCTGATAAACTATAGATATATTTTCTATTGTTGTTCTATTACAGTTGTCCCAATTTTCCCCTTTGCCCCCTTCTGCTCCACCCTTTGCTCCCACAGTCAATCCTCACCCTGTTGTTCATGTCAATGGGTCATGTATACCTATTCCTTGACTACACTTGACTTTTCATAATGCAGGGATAGTTTATTCATTCAAATTTGCTTCAGACAGCACATCAGAATTAACTTTGAAAAATGCTGGTGTTCAACTCAAAATAATGCCTTCCATAATTTAGAAATCATAAAGCATGGGTAAAAGAACAGTATTGAAGTTGTAAAAATAAAAAAAGAATGTGTTTTATTGGGTTTCTAGCTCCTTCAAGAGGAAATGCACTGGGCATCATGATATAGGGGATTGTTTATTCACAGAATAATTAAACCCATGATTAGTGAAACTTAACCAGGGTTTAATCAAATTTTCAATTATTTTAGTGTTGTGTTTAATACATATTCAGATTTCCAGCTCCCTATCAAAAGATTTGGATTATGAATCTAAAATAGACAGAAGCAGCATTACAGAAGTTGTAGGACATTATCTTTTAAAATCTATATTGTATACAGCTTGCTAACAGGGAGGACAGGGTGTCAAAAAACAATCAGAAGTAGCTTGCTTATATTCCACAATACTTGCCAATCTCATACCTGTTCCTTGGTTTGGAGAGGGATAGTCTTAGCCTAGTTCCCAACACCCTACCTGGAGTTGTTGAACCATGAGGTGAGCAGATGCAAGCAACCTGTGATGGTGCACAGCCCAGGCCTCCAGGGCTGTTGCTCCTTTTCCTCTGGGATCTTGTTTGAAAGGTGATGGCTCCCAGGTGGCCATGGTCAAATGCCCTTCTCCACCAAACTAATTACAGGCCCTCAGCTGGCGGGTGTTGTGTCTGGTCTTCTTTGGATCCCTCTGGATTTATTACTACTTTGTACTCTTGATACCTGCTAATAAAGGTTGTTTACATTGGGAGGAAAAAAAAAACTTGTTAACTACATTTTCTATTATTTGGGAAAAGGACAGATTGAGGGAGCTGTCAAATGATGGAAAGGAGCTATACCAGGGACTCTCTCAGATAGAAGATATGGGTCAATAAACATTCTGACCCTAATTGGAGTGTGTAACAAAGCTGACTAAGAGGTTCATGATACCAAAGTTCCCTCCTGAATCAAGAAAGGGGAAAATGTTAACTTGCCTGCATATGTAAAACTTTTTATTAAGTCATTATCAATAAAGAAGCCCTAGGAACCTTGTTCTTCCAAAATGTGGGGCCTGAACAACATGATGTAGGATCATATCAAATGACAACTTATTGATAGATATTTGTGTCTACACTACATGGCCCATAAAACACATGCCATTGAAACAAGAAGGAGTTATAGACGGTATGAGGAAAACATGTGTGAAAAGAGGCTATTGAGTATTGCCATTATATCATCCAAGAGAAAGTTGTAGAGGAACAAACTACAAAAGCTTTCTGTTTGTAGAAGCCAGCCTGGGGTCCTTAAGACTGAATGATTATGGCCTGAATGATATGCTGAATGTGTAATTTGTTTTGAAGTAACATTTCAAATGTCAAGGGCTACACACAAATGTATCCAAGAACATAATAATTCCCTTATTCTCAGATGAGTGCCCTATTAACTCTGTTTAAGAACTTGGATTATTTCCTAATTTCCCAATATCCCCATTCATTTGGCTGCTCTGGATTACACAACGTCTTTCTAATTTTAATTAAAATATGTCTATTGTAAAGGATTTCTTGTCTTGGAAAAGTACTAGAACATTTTGTCATGCAAAGGTTTTCCAGGAAGTGAGAGGAAAAAACATTTTCACAAGATTTCTGCTTTTTTTTTTAAAGTTATACATAAGAAAACTCTGGAGAGAGAAGAACTTAAAATGTAATGTACTGAAGGCATTTTAGATGATCCATTTGAATGAAGACTAATCAGATGCTAATTTCAATGTTGATGTTACTGAGAGAGTATTTAGATGTTTCCTATTTTCACATGACAGGAAAGCAATCGATCATTTTGGCTTTTAAAAGTACAGTTTTGCAGTCAAGCAATTATAGATCTCTGTTCATTCACTTCATAAGTGTTTTATTTGTCATTACTGTTAATTTTTCTAAACTTCAGCCTCTCCACCTACGATATGTAAATAACTATATACATATGTCCCATAGGTTGTTGTAAGATTCAAATGAAATAAATTCATGTTAAGCACTTGGTACTTATTAGAATACACTAAGCAACTTAAAAAGTTAATAGCTAATTATAGGGAACACAAGGGAACAAGCACAAAAAAGTAATAGCAGTCCATATGGAGAATACTTCATAAAATTCTTTAATCTTGACTGTACTTCTTTTTAGGGAAAGTTAAAGTAAATCATCATCATCATCATCTTATTGAGCATCAGCTACATTCTAGATATGAATGCCTTTATAATTTCTCATATATAATCCTCATTGAATTCTAGTTGTCCAGTTTGAGCTATATTGGTATTTGGTTTCTCAACACAGAGAAAGAGAACACAGTGTTCATCACTTTGCTTCATTGTTTTAATGCTGGAACAATATAATGCCATCAATTACACAATTTGTAAGGGAAACTTTTCTATAAATTGTTAGCTACTGGCAAAACCTCAGGAAGAGAATCAGATACATACAACTGCAGGGTTATAAATATTTTTGATTTACCCATCAAACTGACTTTTCTATAACCCATCTATTCAAGTTAAACAAAGCATTATTTTCAATCTTCAGGCATTGTACTAAGCACTGAAGATTTTTTAAATCTTTGATAAATACAAGTATCTATTTGCATGAGGCTAATGATTAAGTAAGGATGTAAGCTATAAAATTATCATATACACAAAATTGTAATTCTAGGACCACCAGACATATGCTTTCCAGTGTTATGAAAGAGAAAACATAGAATACCATACACAATATATTCTTTTGCAAAATCTGAGCTATCTAATAAGCCTCTAGATTGGGTTCCACAAACCACAGGTGAAAGAACACATTAAATTAACATAAAATGGACCTGACCTGTCAAATAAGAAAATGTAAAAATTCTACAGTGTAAGTGACCCAGATCTTCAAAAAGTAAATCATATAAGGAAAAATAAATTAAAATCACAAGATAATCAATAGATCTAGCAAGTATAATATGTAGATCTTATTTATATTTTTATTGGGACAAACCAAATACAATAAAATATTCCTGGGTATTAAAACTGAGTATGGTCTGAATATTGGATAATATTAAGGAATTACTAATTTTACTGGTTGTGATAATGGTGTTGTGATTATTTCTTAAAAAGCTTAGTCTGTCAGACAGAGTAGAACAAATACTACATGATTTTACTTCTATGTGAAATCTGAAGAACAGAACAAATTAACAAACAAAACAAAAACATTCAGATACAGCAAGCAAACTGATACTTGTCAAATGGAAGGGGGACAGGGGACTGGGTGAAAAAGGTGAAGGACTTAAGAAGTACAAGTTGGTAGTTACAAATAACAAAGTATGTAAAGTACAGCATGGGAAATATAGTCACTAATATTGTATAACAATGTAAGGTACCAGATGGTTACTAGATTTACCAGGGGGATCAGTTTATAAATTATGTAAATGCCTAACCACTATGCTACACACCTGAAACTAATATAAAATCATGTTGATTGCAACTGTAATTGAAAATAAGAGGAAAAAAGCTTATTCTGACAAATTTTAAAATTTTTATTGCATTATTTTCCATTACTATTTCGTCCCCTTACATCCACACCTCCTGCCAGAAATGACTACACTGTTGTTTATGTCCATGAGTCCTTTCTCCATTCTGCTTAGTCCCTCTACCTCTCTCATCCCCCCTCTTTTGAATATTCAGTTTGTTCATTATGTGCAAATTGTGTGTGTGCTTGCTTCCTTGTTTGAATATGAATAGACTATAAATGTGTAGGCTTATTCCTGAGCTCTGAATTCTGTTCCATTGATCTGTGTGTCTGTGTTTATGCCAGTACCATGCTGTTTCGATTACTATGGCCTTATAATATAGTTTGATATTAGGTAGTGTAAATCCTCCAACTTTGTTCTTCTTTTTCAGGATTGTTGTTGCTGTGTAGAGGCTTTTGTGGCTCCATATAAATTTTTGAAGTATTTTTTCTAGTTCTGTGAAATACATCATTGGAATCTTGATAGGAATTGCATTGAATCTACAAATTGCTTTGGACATTATGGACATTTTAATTATGTTAATTCTTCCTATCCATGAATCTGTTGTTTCCACTTGTTTGTCTTCTATATCTTTCTTCAGTGTCTAGCGATTTTCTGAGTGCAGGTCTTTTACATACTTGGTTATGTTTATTTCCTGTTATTCATTCTTTTGGAAACAATTATAAATGAGACCATTTTCTTAATTTCCCTTTCTGTTAGTTCATTATTGGCATATAAAAATGCAACTGATTTCTGGATATTAACTGTGTATTCTGCTATTTTGCTGAATTCATTCATCAGTTCTAGTAGATTTGGGGGTTTGTGTCCTCATTTTCATTTGTTTCAAATTATTTTTCGATCTCTTCCTTGATATCATTGTTGACACATTCATTGTTTAAGAATATGTCATTTAGCTTCCATGTATTTTTGTATTTTTCAGTTTTCTTCTTGTAATTTCTAGTTTCATAGCATTATGGATGGCCGGATAAGATGTTTGATATGATTTAAGTCTTCTTAAATTTATTGAGACTTGTTTTCTGTTCTAGCATGTGGTCCATGTTCACTTGAAAACTATGTATATTCTGCTGCTTTAGGATAAAATGCTCTGAAGATATTAATCCATTTGATTAGTGTGTCATTTAATGCTGCTGTTTCATTGTTGATTTTCTACCTGAAATATCTATCCTTTTAAGTCCATAGAGTGTTAAAATCCCCAACTGTGGCTATATTTCTATCAGCCTCTCTCTTTATATTTATCAAAAACATATTGCTTTACATATTTAGGTGCTTATGTTGGCTGCATAAATGTTCACTGGGGTTATATCTTCTTATTGGATTATTTGTTTTATTATTACATAGTGTCCTTCTTTGTCTCTTACTATAGCCTTGGTTTTAAAGTCTGTTTTGTCAGATATAAATATTGCTACCCCAGCTTTATTTTCCTTACATTTTCATGAAATATATTTTTCCATCCCTTTACTTCTGGTCTGTGTGTACTTTTCACTCTGAGATAGCAACATATATAAGTGGGTCTTGTTTTCCTATTCATTCAGCTAACCTATATATCTTTTGGGTGTAGCTTTTAAGCCATTTACATTTAAGGTGATTATTGATAGATATGTATGTAGTGCCAATTTATTGTTAGACTGTTTTTCTGGGAGGTTTTTTCTTTCTCTTTTTCATCTTCTTCTTCATATAGTAAGCCATTTAACATTTGTTTCAGTATTGGTTTGGTATTAACAAACTCCTTTAGTTTTTTTTTTTTTTTTTCCTTATCTGGAAAGCTCTATTTCTCCTTCAGTTTTAAATGATAGCCTTGCTGGGTAAAGTAGCCTTGGTTGTAGGTCCTTGCTATTTATCCCCTTGAACATTTCACACCATTCCCTTCTGTCTTGAAATATTTTTATTGAGAAATCAGATGACAGTCTAGTTGGTGCTCCCTTGTATGTAACTTCCTGTTTTTCTCTTTCAGCTTTTAGAATGCTCTCATTGTATTTAAGCCTTATTTTAATTTTTGTATGTCTTGGTGTAGACCTCTTTGGGTCCAACTTGTTTGGGACTCTCTGAGCTTCCTGGACTTGTGCGTGTCTTTTTCCTTCACTGGATTAGGGGCATTTCATTATTTCTTCAAATAGATTCTTGATCCCTTACTCTCTCTCTTCTTCTTCTTCTGGTATTCCATTATGCAATTATTGTTATGATTCAGTTGTCCAAATGTCTCTTAAGCTCTGCTCATTTTTTAAAATTCTTGTTCTTTTTGCTGCTCTGTCTGGCTATTTTTTTCTATCTTGTGTTCCAAGTAACTGATTCAATGCTCTGCTTCATCTAACCTACTTGTTTATTCCTTCCAGTATATTATTTACTTCAGATATTGCATTTTTTATTTCTAACTCATCCTTTTTATGGCTTCTATGTTTTTTTATACTATTGAGAATTCTTATAATCATTACTCTAAACTCTATCTGATAAATCATGCGTCTCCATTTCATCTAGTTCTTTTTCTGGAGAATTCTCTTGTTCTTTCTTTTGGAGTCTATTTCTTTGTCTTCCAATTTTGTCTGCTTCTTTATATTTTATGCTTTAGTTGATGTTTTTGTTTATTTGTTTAAGGGAAGAGAAGGAGAGAAACATCAATTAGTTGTTCCACTTATTTACACATTCATTGGTTAACTTTATGCCTTAGCTGTTTTTTAATTCATTTTTCTTTAAGAGATTAAGGGAGGGAGGAAGGGAGGAAGGGAGGAAAGGAGAGAGAAAAATATCAATTAATTTTTCCACTTATTTATGCATTCATTGGTTGCCCTTTACACCTTATGGCCTCAAGATGTAATCAGCTGCCTGGCTTAAGCTCCACAGGGTGGGGCAGAGTAATTCCTGTAGGTGGGGCTATTGCTTCCTTTCTGGTAGATGCCACTTAGAGAGAAAGGCGTGCTCTGCCTAAGAAAAATGGCTTCTGCACTATGAGGAATGACTCAGCACAAGGATCTTGGCAGCTAGTTCTTTAGTTCTCTCCAAAAAGCCACCAACCCTAGACTCTCCTCAGGTGTCTGTAGTCTACTGTGTCTTCCTTCTGCTAGAGCCCAGGGTGGGTAAGTGGTTGCAAACAGAATTTTGTGCATTGGCCCTTTATGAGGCTGAGTCTTTAGCCATCTTTTCCTGGTAGACAGGAACTCTGCTGCTTTTCACAGCTGGATGTTTTCTGGGTTCCTTTCTGGCTCTCTTGCTGTAGGCTGGGGGATCTGGGGGATCTGGCCTGGAGTTTATACCCATCACTTCTCATGGGGAACCCCCAACTGCTAAATATACCTCTGGAACTTCAGTTGCTGCCTGTGGGACCTCAGCCTTGTACCTCCACACTCACTACCCATCTTATTGTAGGGATATGGTTTCTTCCATTAGTCCTTGGTTTTGAGCCTTTTCTCTGGCTCGTATTCAATTGGTTATTCAGGGTGATTTCTCTACAATTGTAATTCCAAATTGGTCCTGTGAGAAGATTCAACATATTTTCAAGGAAAAATATTAAAGTGTTAGAATAATACTGTTATTTAACAGCATATTTGCCAATTTGATACTTTACAATAAACCTAAACTATATGTTGAATTCTTTGTCATATATGGGTAATACCACTATAATTCTTTTATTCACTCCTTTTATAATTGACCTCATATATAAAATTATTTTCTTGAGTTGCAAATTATACACATTTTCCAGAATAAGAGAAAAACTTCTGAGGTAAAATTCAAAATTTTTAAGGTTATAAAATGTTCTATAATTATAGTCTTTAATCTACAAAGAAAAGCAGCCAGTATTAGGCTCATCAAAAATTTTTGTTTTAGACCAAGACCACACAAATAGAAATGAAGAAAAGATCACCAACATCTATGATCACTTCTTTGGATACATTGGAGGATGCTACTATCAGACATAAAGGAGGTAAAGTAAAAAATATTTAGATACTGTGAAAGGTATTCATAATACTGGCTTTTAAGCAATTCTATAATTTCTTCAGAATTTTATTGTAAACTAAAATTTAAGGAACAACATGTGAATATTATGATGAATATTATGATGAATAATTTATTAAAAATTCATGAACATAATATTTTAAACATTTAAAAGTGTTACAAAAATTGCCAGGATTTTTTTAAACATTAAAAGTCACGTGCTGGCCTGTGAACCCAAAGGTTGCTGGTTCGATTCCCCAGCCGGGGCACATAGCCAGGTTGCAGGCCAGGTTTCTAGCCAGGTCTGTGGCTGGAGGCAGGTGAAAGGCAACCATACATTGATTCTTTTCTCCCTCTCTGCCTCTTTCCCTTCCCCTCTCTCTGGAAATAATAAATAAAATCTTTAAAAAAAAGTCACATAGAAGTGACAACTTGTAACTAAAAATAAAGCTTGGAATAGGAATCTATGTAAAACATTAATATATTAAAGTCCTTTTTATACTGACCCTGTTTTCTTAGCATATAACAAGTAACTTATTATCATGGCCAATATTGAAAAACATTGTTTTGTAAAGCATATAAATCTAGAAATTATAAACTGTAATAATCTCAATTATATTCCATATTTGAAGATTTGGGGGCGGAGGGTGGATACTCTTATGTTTTGCTTTCAGTACACAGCTTGTCTTGTTTTCATTTGTCCAGTTCAACAAGCATGAAGAAAATAAAGTAAATTTGCTTTATTCTGATTTTCATTAGTATAAAATATTTGTTTACTAATTCCAAATCAGAAGTTTTACTTCAAATCTATTTTTACATGCAAAGTCAAATTTTTCTATTAGTTAAACTTAGATAGACAATTTGCTTATATTTAACTTTTCTTTCATTGCAGAACATAAAGAATCTCGGAAAAAATGTCCATTGTGTTGGTATAAATTTGCTAAAATTTTCTTGATCTGGAATTGTTCTCCCTGTTGGTTAAAACTAAGAGAGTTTGTCCATGTGATTGTGAAGCACCCATTTACTGATCTTTTTCTTGTTATATGCATAATTCTAAACATCTGTTTTTTGGCCTTGGAATGTTATCCAATGAGTGAAGAAACCATCAATGTTCTCAGCATTGGCAACCTGGTAAGGTTCTTATTCTGCATTATTTTCATTTGCAACTTCAGTTCTTTCAATCATCATTATCTTATTTTATTTTATCATTCCAATATGTTACAAATGTATTATATAAGTACTAGATTAAGTATTGTGTTCATGCTTCCCCACTTCACCACCCCAAGCCCTGCTCTTATCACTGAATAGGTTTATACCTAGAGTTTAAAATTCTGCCATTTAAATTTGGAATTTCTTTCCAACTACTTGGTAGCCTGGTTAAGTGGAAATTATTCTTTCCTCTTTCTTCCCAAGTATATTCTCTCTTGGTAATATAGCCTAATAGATCAGAGTAGGGTAGAAGGCCAATAACATATACAAGTTCTTCACTGACAGCTGATTCTGATCCTGACTACAACTGCACCTAACCCCATCTACTTTCACCACCCCGTCTTTGTCTTAGATGGGAGCTTATTTTTTGCAAGGTATTGTTGAGATTCACCTATCCTTTTCATCCCATACAATGCAACAGGAAAACATTTCTATGAACTTAAAAACAAGCCACATTTAAGTCAATATATAATGTTTAATTATTTTTGCTTTTATTATTGTTACTTGGTACTCATGCAAACAGCTACACTGCTACCATTTTTTAGTTATACATCCACTTGATGCCAAACTATAATTTAGTTGTTATTGCCAGTATAGTTCACAAAAGATAGTTTAGGTAAGTTTATTCTGTATTTTTATTTCTGAGACATATATGTACTTCTTTCATTCTTTTATACATTGAATAAATAAATAACTTGAATACTCCATATACCAAAAGGAACTATTAAAAACTATTAAAAACTGATTTTCACCCTCAAATATATTTTTTCTTCCAGACTGGCTTTTAAAAATAATTGAAGATTTTGCATGTAGTATTTGATATTAGATTTTTAAATTAAATGTATGGATCTATTATAATATATACTCCAAACCTAATCAGATCAGATATTAACAGAGGAACTATGAGGAATGACATTAAAAGTTATAGTTTCTGTGCAGGAGGGTTCTGAAAGAGCTATTGAAATAATATTCTCATCCATGTGTTTTGTTTTTATTCAGGTTTTTATTGGAATTTTCACAATAGAAATGATTTTTAAAATAATTGCCATGCATCCATATAAGTATTTCCAAGTAGGATGGAACATTTTTGATAGCCTAATTGTGTTCCATGGTTTAGCAGAAATTTTTCTAGCATCTAATCATGGATTGGCTAACTTTCGATCATTCAATGTGGTAAGTAGAATCCAAGATCTTAACTTTATTTTATGAAAATTCATCTCAGTTTCCCCAGATATAAAATGGGAAGAATGGTAATAATAATAACATTGGAACATGAGTTAATGCTGCCCCAGGAAAAAGTAAGCAGTCTCCAATGTTATTATTTAAGCAAAGCATCAAAGGAAATAAGCCATATATGTAGCAACTTTGAGGTGTATGTTCTAGGGATCAGGGCTAGCGGTATTGGGCCAGTTTTGAGAAGCAAGGTAATGAAGAGCTCCGGAAGTTGAATGTGTAACTATGAACTGGAATCAGGTATTTATAAATACAGGGTAGAAAACCAGTCAGGCCAGCAGAATGTTGTTATAAAAATTATTAATTCAGAATCAGTATATGTCTGCAGTGAAGGGTGGTGGTAAAGAATCAGAAAACTAGGCAAGGAAATAATGTTAGAATGGTTTTTATGAAAACGTTAAGCCTTTGATAGTTTACTGTAAAATTCTGGTAGCAGATCAAAAGACTGTAGCAGGAATCAAGAATGACCTGTCTTGAATCCTCATCCATAAACTTTTCTAACTAGTGAAAGAATATACAAGATGCAGTTATCTAATTTATGGATGAAACAAGAAACAATACTGGGAAATATAGAAAATGTGATCAAAGTTAGATCAAAATATTTGAAAGTGCTAATTCAGTGCTAATGGACTGAATACAAGATAATTAAAATTTGCATGGATAAATGAAAAGTCCTATTCTTGAATCTAGAAAGTTAGGGAAGATATAGTACATAAAAAAATGATGTGTGGGTTTCAGATGACTAAGCTTATTGTGATACTAGGGCTAAAATATTAAGGTAAAATGTGCTCTATCAACAGAAATAGAAAAATTAGTAAAAAGAAGGGAAATATTCAGACCAAAACTAGAAAGCTGTGTTTGGTCTTTAATGTGCTACTTAAAGGGGGAATAAACAATAGAACCTTCAACGGAATTCAGTGGAAATTCACAGGTTTTTTCTAATATCATCGGTATGTCAGAACATGGAAAAATATCCAATGTATTATGAAAAACAAAACAGAATAATAACTGCCCTACCAGGTATTAAAACATACAGCTAGAGCAATTATAATAGTATACTATTAAATGGACATTGACAGATCAATAGAAGAGGATATATGTCATATATGGATTTCATGTAAAATATTATAGAATATGTATGATATATTAAGAATTTTACATAAAATGGATTTTCAGTGGCTAGTATTAATAATGCTCAAAACTGAATAGTTCATTAAAGGCTATGTAAATGAATGTATAATGCTGATGAAAAATTTAAATGTATATTATAATAAATAGTAACCAAGTTTTTGTTTCTTTCTTTCTTATTCGTGTTTTTTTACATTACTCTATTAGTTGCGGATTTTTAAGTTGGGGAAATACTGGCTGACATTTAAGATCCTGATGCTGACTCTTAGTAACTCATTGGTGGCCTTGAAAGACTTGATCCTGCTGTTGTTCACATTCACGTTCTTTTCTGCCATAGTTGGCACTAAGTATTTTGGTTTGTGTTACCAAAAAGATGTCTGCAACTTAGGAAGAGGCTGTCAATTTCCACGCTGGCACATGATGGATTTCTTCCACTCCTATCTGAATGTGTTCCGGATTCTCTGTGGAGAATGGATAGAGACTTTATGGGATTGCTTTGACATAGCAGGCCAATTCAGTTGTATTCCTTTTTACATGATAGTCATTCTAATTGGAAACTTATTGGTAAGTAATCCATGCTTTTAAGTATTCCTTGTGAAACTGATGTAGTACAGTCTGGTGTTTTCATGATGTGAATTTGTGGGATGCAGGGGCCTATAACTGTGCTGTTCAATATGGTAGCACTTAGCCACACATGGCTGCGGATCAGATGAAACATGAGTGGTCTAATTTCAGATGTACCTTAAGTGTAAAAACCATCTGCTGAATTTGAAGTCTTACCTACCACAAAAGTAAATTATTTCATTAATAACTTTACATTGAATTGCAGCTGAAAATATTTTTATAAATTTAGTTATTTAGTTAAATAAAATGTTAGCAGATTAATTTTACCTATTTTTCTTTATGCTTTGAATGTGGCTACTGAAAAATTGCATATGTGGTGTATATCATGTATCTGTTGGATAGCCCTGGATTATAACCTTGCTACTCATAGCATTGGCATCATGTGGGAGATAGTGGTCAATGAAGACTCTCAGACCCTATCTGAGACCTATGGGAGCAGAATCTACATTTTGAAAATATCTTCGGGTGACTTGTATGCACTTTAATTTTTTTTTAATTTAATTTTATTGTTGTATTACATCCATCCCCTTTTTGCTCCCTTCTGTCCCCTTCCCCACCCACCCACTCCCCTATAAAGTCAATCCCACTTGTTGTCCATGTCCTTGGTTCTTCCATACTAGGTTCTTGTCTAAACTGCTCCCCTTTTTTTGCCTCTTCCTCCCCCTTTCCCCCTGCCCACTGAAGGCCTATTCACTGTATTCATATATCGGGTTTTGTTTTGCTTGTTGTTTGTTTTGTTCATTATTGTCCTGTAATGGGTGAGATCATATGGTATTTGTCCTTCACTGACAGGCTTATTTCACTAAGCATAATACTTTCTAGTTTGCACTTTAAATTTTAAGAAGCACTTAAACACAGAACTGATTATCAAAGTTGGATGCACATTGGAAATACCTGGGGAATTAGTAAAAATATATTAATGTCTTGGACCTATTTCCAAATAGTCTAATTTTATTGCTACCTGGATGTAGCCTGGTCCTCACGATTTTTAAAGAATCCAATCCATATTTGATTAAATTATGTTACAAAGTTTGAAATCCACTGGTCTGGAAAACTGTTATACATTAACTAAGGGAGAAAGTTTTCACTTTAAATTTCCTGTTATTGAAATAGTGCTACATGAATGGAATAGCTTTTATTTCTTCTAAGAAAAAGGAATGGCTTATAAACGAAAATTGTTCTTACAGGGAAAGAAAACAGGTCACAATATTTGCTTTTTACTCCTAAGTGATAGAGATTAAGTGCATTTCCCAAGAGTTTGGGGTAAAAAATAGGTTAGACTCTATTATATTGGTAGCCTTCCTTATTGCTTCTGTTTCACCCTGGTCATAGTCCCTGTCATACACTTATCACATTGGTATTATGCTTATTATGCTTCATTGTTGATGTACTTGGCTTTCTTATTAAACTGTTTCTTGGAAGATAACGACTATTGTCTATATCCTCAGAGTCTAAAACAGTGCCCAATACGTAAAAATGCTTCAATATCCTCTGCTTTTGTAGCTATTAGTCCATTTTCAACTCCAAGTGGCATAAAACACTACACTGTTCTAACTGGCGGAAACAAAAACAAGCATATATCGCGGTACGGATGAGGTCTGTCCAGAAATTATTGAGCCAATTTCAACATTAATTATATTGAGGTTAGCTCGATACTTTTGGGACAGACCTCCTAGAAATAAACTATCAGTGATTTCTTCTTGGCTGAGACATATGTGCAAACAAGATCTTTAAACACACAGGTCTTTGTATATCTCATATCTTTTACTATGGCCCTTACTGGCTGGTAACCTTTATTTTAGCAAGATGGCTGCTTTTCTAAAACTTCGCGTCATCATATCATACTGCTTTTGTGTTAAGAGATAAAAAGTGAAGTAATGGAAGACAGAATTCCTATTTCTTTCCTGGAAGTTACAACAAATTTCTCCTATTATATCATTAATCTGAGTCACATATTCATTTCTGAACCAAGCTCTATTGCCTAGGGTGTGGGATATATTAATATATATATTACTATTCACTCAAAGTCCACTCAAAGTCCTCTCAAAGCTGGACAAGGCGTTAATACAAACCAAAATAATGGGATAAAGGTGCTTGCCCAAATGAAATGCAGCTTTCTATTCCCAAAGAAATGTCTGTGGCTGATGAATGTTGAGGTAAACAAAACACATACACACCAACACACACACCCAGACACACACACTCAAAACCAAAGAAATGCAAATGCTGAGGGAATTATGTAACTGCATTTCTTTGCTTTGCTTTTGGATTCCAACCTACTTCTCATTTTTCTTATTTCTACCCATTAAAAACTTCGTCGATGGGCTGTGGGATTTCAAAATAAGAGTTACATGAACTTCTATTGCCAATTGATTGGCCATCATATTCCTTGGCTTCTTAAATCTTTTAAGCTTTTATGCCCCTCAACAACCATCCAACTGTGGGGTATTATAATAGTGACAACAGAGTAAATAAATACAAGGGAAAAATGCAAGGAGTGCATTTTTGAATTCATAGGGTTTTCCCCCACATACTTCTAACTCATTGTACTAAAAGCATTGTAATTCCACACCAAAACTACAGTATTGGTATTAAAAGAAGGTATTCAGAACTTTCAAATTCAATTTTATTATATTCACTCAGCAAAATTTCAATCGTGATTTTAGAGCTTATATGGAAGTTAAAGAAATCATATACAGAAGCAAGTATCTGAAGTGTCTTTTAAATTTTTTAAAAATCTTATTGTTGTTGTATTACATCCATCCCCTTTTTGCTCCCCTCTGTCCCCCTCCCCACCCACCCATTCCCCCCAAAGTCAATCCCACCTGTTGTCCATGTCCATGGTTCCTTTATACTAGGTTCTTGTCTAAGCTGCTCCCCTTCCTTGCCTCTTCCTCCCTCTTCCCCCCAGTCCCCTTCCCCCTGACCACTGAAGGCCTATTCACTGTATTCATATATTTGGTTCTGTTTTGCTTATTGTTAGTTTTGTTCATTATTGTCCTATAATGGGTGAGTATATTCATGAAATTTGTATCTAATACCCTTCCATTATTTGTCATCATGCCCAATACTTAACCAAACAAAGGAACAGAAATAACTACTTTAAATTATATTTGATCTTTCCCTTTTATGTCCAGAACTTACTGTCCTTTTAGAATGATAGAGATGGTAATAATATAGTTTCTACAAGAGTCATGAAGACCTTGCCCATGTAAACTGAAAGTAAGCCTTATTGTCAAATGAAAAACTAGAATGAGAACAATTAAATAAATCTCTGGGGTAGTAGCATTTGATCATTGTATTACCAGTTGCATTTTGTTTTGTTTTTCTTTGTTTGCCTTCTGTGACTCTGTCATTGTAGGTTATAGAAAGTATATGAGTTGTTCAGATGATACTACCTGTAAGAAATTTTCAATTGTGAACCATCTTGTAGTCTACATTTTATTACTACACCAAAATATGGTTGAGATTAGGATTACATAGTTGATAACATTAATATCTGCAATAATATTTTGAATTCCCCATATAAGTCTTACTTGAAATTTGCCTATTCCTATATATAAAGATACAGGTATAGACAAGTAAAAGCAACCTGTTAGGATTGAACACTTGGAGGCTGGGCAGTTCATATTTTCTCAGGTGTGTGCATGAGAAAAAGTAGTTATTAGAGTGTATGAGAACTTCATCTCGATCCAGAATTGTGAAAGAAGTTTTAACAAATGAGTGTTTGGAAATTTGTATACTTATTTTATTTTTTATTTTATGTACACATTGATTGTCATTGTAATTATTTAAAAGTAGACCTTAATGTATGAAAAAATTAGAAACACAGGAAGGAAAGACTTATGTAAATATATTCAGCAATTCCTCCAATAATGTCATTTCACTTAATGTCATTGTGGCTACCCATCTATGACTGTGAAGTGGAATAAGTGGGTTGGAAATAATTGTCTTATTTTTATTAATGTTTCTTAAATGTATGTACAGCTCACATTTATTTCACTGTTTAATATTAGAAATGTTTTGGGTCTTCATCTAGAAATTTGGTGATGATTTTTGACCAGAAATATGCTGTAAGAACTTAGCTCTTATTATACCAATTAACCTGTGGTAAAGTTAGTTCTGCTGTATGTTGTTTCTCTGTTGTTGCAGTTTCCAAGAATCTGTGGATGGTGTTAAATAAGGATATATATATTCTTCACATACTGCATGTCATTTGAATGTTGTTCTTCTAAAAATAATACATAAAGCCTAAAATTAACTAAATCTTAAGCTCAAATATCTGAACAGAGAAAAGTTCCATAATAGGCAAAATTCTCAAATTATTACTTTAATTCTAAGAGAATAATCAATATTAATTTTCAACTCTAGAATCCAAAAATATCATCTATACCCTACAATTATAAGCAGGATATAAATCTGATTCTCTGGAAATTGAACGTGCTTTGATATTATTTCTCAGGGATAGTAAAGATCAAAATATACATTCTCCTTGAGTTTGAATAACTTGTAGATGTCGGTAATAATTCTTCTGTCACTCATCTCTTATTTGACCAAATTTATTACCACAAATAATCAGTTAACCTAGCCAATTCTTATGCTGGAATAACTCAAGAAAAATTTGATGTGAGCCTCAGAACCAGCAATACCTCTGTCTCAGTGAGATACATTATGGATTTGTAGAACCCATGAAAGTCATCATCAGACTTCTTCCTGGAAAAGGGCTGAAGCAAAGTCAGCCACCTGCAGCAGCAATTAATTTTCTCACCTTGAGAGAGATAGCTTGAGTCTGTGAAAGAAAACAGGCTTTGGATTAAGACAGGCTTGAGTTCCATGTGTGTGATCTTTCATAATTGATGTCTATAAATCTTGCCTTTTTCCTCTGTAAATTAGAAACAAATGTTTTATAGAATGTTCTGATCTTAAGATGGGTTCTGGCTATTCAAACCTCTAGCACAGCACCTGACCCATTGTAGATGAGTAAGAACCAAATAGCATGGTAGTTCATATGCTGTCTTCAAATCTCAGGTCAGCCTTTTTAAAGGATTTTAAAAATTGCTTAAAAGGAAACAAAAATGAGATACATCTAATGTAATTTACCTCATTTACTTCTTCATTTAGGTACTTTACCTGTTTCTGGCATTGGTGAGCTCCTTTAGTTCATACAATGCTGCAACAATTGAAGAGAATGATGAAGCAAAAAATCTCCATCATGCAATAGCAAGGATTAAGAAAGGAATACACTATGTGCTTTCTAAAATATTATGTAAAAGACAAAATGCTCCCAAGGACACAATGGATGATGTAAATAATACCTATGTTAAAGAGAATGTTTACGACAATGTCCTTTCTGAATTGAGCGACACCCAAGACGTTCTCAAGAACAAGGCAAAAAGCAGTAGCACAGAGAAAAACACGATGTCTGAAAATGAGAGTCAGTCACTTATCCCCAGCCCTAGTGTCTCTGAAACTGTACCAATTGCTTCTGAAGAATCTGATATAGAGAATCTGAATAAGGAGATTCAGAGCAAGCCGGGTTATGGAAGCAGCAAAGAGGTAGGATGCTCAATATCCTGATTGCTTATTATTGATTTATGGCATTGTGGATAAGAAGGTGAATGAGTGCTGAAGTTCCAGGGTTATTCATTTAGTCCTAGCAATAGCACCCCTTGTTCCTGATTTTATACTCCTAATTAATTTACTTAACTTTCTAAACGTTAGTTTACAGATGAGGATGAAATTGTATCTATTTCTAAGGGAAGACAGAAAGGTTAAGAACAATAGTTGACTGGTGCGTACAACAATGCCCAGTGTATAATAAGCACTTGGTAAACATTAGATAATATAATAATAAAATCCTATAAATGAATAAGCAGGCAGTGTGGGGTGATGAAAAGCATACTGAAGAAAACTAAGTTTTCAAAATCAATTTGTATTACTTGAGAAATCATTAAACTCAGGCATCTTTAAAATGGGAGATTGGACTATAACAGTGCTAAGTCATGCTTACTAAAATATAAGATTCTCACCAGTTCATTTCAGTGACATATAACATTTGTATTAATAATTGAGCTGGATTAAAAGAATAAAGAGACACCAACAGTTTGATTCACTTTACAAACTCTGGACAAAACAAAGGAGGACATATTCAAGGAAGGGTAAATACTGCTGTTCACTTATGTTCACAGGCATACATATAATCTACTGGATACAGTTTTAGTGTCTTCATTTGCAAGCAGCTTAAAGTCTTAGTAGGAGCGTAGTTTAATGGAAAACTACATCTACATAGATCGCAACACACTGTGGGCTTCTTGCATTGGAGCTCATTAGGGACTCATCTCAGATCACTCATAGACATCAGGGAGGGAAAATCAAAGGATGTCTCTATCCAGGTTGTGAAAATCTCTGGGGTCATCTTGTTTTCCAAACCTCTTCTGGCTTGACAGCAGCTCCGAACAAGAACTCATGAAACCGGCCTTACAGTAGAAGTTGAGTTTTAATTTTTCAAATTCTTTCCAATTCTTAGTAGAGGCATCTTGCTTTAGAGAAACTTTCACTCCTTAGTATACCCATTCTCACTTTCATTTCCCATTAATTAAAAGAAAATAGGGCAAATTCCTCTCAACACAATTCTGTATCTTCACTTAAGATTTTGACTACCATCCATCTTTAGGTAAAGTTGCTGTTTATTACAGCACATTATGCCAAGATGTTCTGGGAAACTCTTTTCTGAATCTCATTAAAAAGTCTGGGATATAAAAATGTAAAAGAAAAAAGGAATTAAATATGATTGTAAATGTTGAGGTTGCAGAAGTTGTCATTTATTTGGCATAATTATTTAACATATTTTTATTTGGCATATTAATGTTGATTAGTTAACTACTCATAGATTTGTTCAGTTATTTGCATGTTTAGTTATATATTTAATTTAGTTGGACACTTTCCAGATTGCGTAGCACATAGGTTTTTAGGATATTAATCTACCAAAAGCCAAAGAATAAACTATAAGAATCACATGTGATTTGATAATTCCAATATATATACTCTAATATCTTTGGTATTTAAACTTTTAGCCTTTTTTATTACAATTCTATAACTATATAAATTTTATAAAAATAATGTCAAACTTTACATTCGGTTTTACAACATTTCACAGTATAGCAATATAGCATGGTCATTTTCTCATGCCATTAAATAATCATCTATTGAAATAATTTATCATTTTGAATCCTAATTGATTTACTTGTAGATTTAAAATAATGTATACTAAAAGGAGTTTGAGGGAAAAATACGTTAAAAAGTTTAAATACAATGGTTTTAAGAATTCTGAAAACCATATAAATATAAGGTATATAATTTTCAATTATTGAGTATCAAAGCATTATATAATATTTATTTATTTACTGTCCACTTCTAAAACAGTGCATTGCTATAGCCTTTAGCTAATCAAAGATAAAGAAAAATTCAGGTAAGTGAAGTAATAAAATGATATGTTTACGTAATAGTAATATTTGCTTATATTTTAATTTAATTATTTATTTTTATTGTTTACACTATTATGGCTTTTTCTCTTTTTCCACCTCCACCCAGCTCCACCTTCTCCCCTGCCTCAGTCAATCCCCACATTGCTGTCCATGTTCACAGGTCATGCACAAATGTTCTTTGGTTAACCCCTTCACCATCTTTCATCCAGTCCCCCTCCTCCACTCTGACAGCTGTCAGTTTGCTACATTTGTCTACGCTACGCATCTTTTTCTATTTTAGTTTATTAGATTCTACATATAAGTAAGATCATGTGGTATTTGCCACTATGCAGCAGTAAAAAGAAGAAACTCTTACCCTTTTACAACAGCATGATAGGTCTATGAATATTATGCTAAGTGAAATAAGTCAAATGACAAATGACTAAGTGAAAGACAAGTACTAAATGGATATCTGTTTTTAAATTGAGCATTATAATGTTTTACTGACAGTTACCATTAAGAATTAAACAAGGTTCCTAATTATTGTCCATAAGGCCAAGATTTAGACAATATAGTTATAATTTCTTTTTCATATAATCTACCTAGAGCTTTCCCTAATTTTAAAGAAATAACTGTTTTTCTTCCAATGGTTTAAAACACTTATGTTAATTTTTTAATTAGAAAATATTCTTTATGCTGTTAACTTTAGGATCTCAGTCATTTTAAAGGATGATACATTGCATATTTCACTTTAAGGTAAAATAAAGCATTGTAAGAAAATAATTTCAAGTAAAGACCAAACATGTCACTTGTGTTATTACCACATGTGCAAAGTCCTGACTGCCTTATCTTTGCCAGTCCTGAACTTCAGCCAATAGCAGAGTCATTCTTAGTAAATAGCTTCTTTCCATAGAGCTGGTGCCACTTTCCCAGGTCTATTCTTGACCTTATTCCTTGTACCAATTCTTCATTTCATTCCAAGGTAACATCACATCAATCTTGTCCTATGATGCCATATGTAAGAATGTTTGAAATGGAATTTACAATAAATACTATTTGTCTACACATCTTTAGCATCAAGGGGCGATTTATCCTGATGCTACTTATCTAAGTGAAATAGCATACTGAGATCTTGTGCATAACTTCAAGAGCACTTTGGAACTCAATTTTTTGGGGGAAATTGGAGATAGCCTATACATCATTTGGGAGAACAATGTTACTAAGTAAATGTTAATTTTATTCTAAAAATTATTTTATCTGAAATTAATGTTTAAAAATTATTTTTGAACTATCAACTCATAGAAATATGTGTTCATTTTAACGTCAGTCATGAACTTAGCCCAATAATGGCCTTTGTGTGCATAATTTTTTTTTTAATTTCTGAAAATGAGATAAACTTTAAATACACTGAGTAAATGAAATTTTATTCACAATTTTGTTTGGACTTTGCTTTTCAGAAGGTAAAACCATCTAGCTCATCTGAATGCAGTACAGTTGATATTGCTATCTCTGAAGAAGAAATGACTGATGACCATGAAAAGCCAAAGCATCGTAAAAACAGTAAGAAAAAGTTTCCTTGATTATTATATTGGAATTAGACTAAATTTTGTTTAAACTGAATAATACTATTTGATATTTTTAATTTTAGAGATCTTATCAATTTGGCTAAGGAATACACACAGTGTGCATGCACATATGCACATATGCCCAAGTGCCCACATGAATCCTTGATGGAAAATTAAAATAAATATCAAGAAAAAGTCAACATTTAGAAAGGCCTATTTCCTAGGGTGTCTGATATAGTACCTAAAACTGTAGGCTCTGGAATCAGACCTTCTAAGTTCAAATCCTAGTCTTTTATTTTTACTTACTCTCTGACTCATTTCCCAATATGTCCAATGAAGATACTAATAAAACTTACCTTGTAAGATTGTTAAAAAATTAAATTATAGTTATGTATATATGTAAACATATCTTGTAGAATGAAGTAAACATTTAAATACTAATATGAAAACATCCCATAACTTTCACAGACAAACAAATCATGTAATAGTAATATATTTTTACATACCACATGAATATTAACAAATATATAAGGCTTCAGTTGGTTGACTCACTAGATATGTAAATACATCTTTTGATGACTTATAATTAAAGTTAATTTCCTAAAAAGATAAACAAATGACTACAGGTTCTAGACATTTGAAACCACTGGAAGTCATCAAAATGGAAACTACTAAATGCTCAAATTCTTATAGTCAAAATAAGAATCTGCTCCAGTAGCTTGAGATCTAGGGCTTATATCATCCTAAACAAAGAAACAAATATTTCCTATTTTTTAACCTAAATGTATATATTAACATTGGGTAAAATTCTAAAATAACTCAGCCCACCTCAATTTTCTCATGTTCTTACAGGTTAAGCATTCCCTTATCCTTAAGTTTCCTTATTCTACTTCTCTTGACCAGAAAGTAGTGTTTAAAACCCATGCACGTGTACCCCCTCAAAAGTACACCATGATCCAGGGTTGCTCCTTAAAAAACTCAAATAAAATTCCTATTTCCATGACATCTAAGAACTGAAATCAATTTAACTGACTTGATATTATACATCTTAATATTTCATAAGTGTTTGTGAATTTAAATAGCAATGCTTATTATGCCATGTGAATCTTCAGAGAATAAAATTTCCAGGCATTATACGAAAATGGGATATTCAGAAGATGTATTTGTGTGTATTGTTTTTATTTCATAGTAATGATAGGAGATAAATTCTATTCTCAGATTCTGTCTAACAGACTTAGGGAATGTACTGAGTCATTTCTGTCTTTCACAATTTTTTTAAATGATCAAACTCACAAGCAAAGTTTTTTTTTCTCCTCAATGATTGCAGTGTTCAGTACAGCGAGGGTAAAAATCAAATGTTCCTAAGTCAGAGACCAACTATATTAGATTCTGTATATAAATAATTGAAACCATATGGTAGACACTTTTTTAATTTAATAAGCTTCTTTATTTGTTGGATCTTATAGCCCACATCAAAATATAATACTGACATGGAATGTCTAGCTATACATAGATAATGTAGAACTGGCATCATGTCTCCTCACTGTGTACCTTATGAATGGTGTTTTTTAAATTTAATTTTATTATTATTGTATTACATCCATTTCCTTTTTGCTCCCCTCTGTCCCCCTCCCCACCCACCCTTTCCCCCCAAAGTCAATCCTACCTGTTGTCCATATCAATGGTTCCTTTATACTAAGTTCTTGTCTAAACTGCTCCTCTTCCTTGCCTCTTCCTCCCTCCTCCCCCCAACCCCCTTAGAAATTTTGAGATGTTTATTTTTAAATGAATGTCCAACATTTTCTTCTTAACATTTTTCTTCTTAACAGGTTATGAACAAAGATCTTCACCAGGTCAAATGAGTAGAGAATCCAAGAAAGGAAAAGTCTGGCCAAATATAAGGAAAACCTGCCGCAAGATAGTAGAAAACAGCTTCTTTAAGTGTTTCATTGGTCTTGTCACTTTGCTCAGCACAGGTGCTCTGGTAAGTGAGAGGATGTGATATTTTTATGGCATGAATATATTAGAAGTCTGTTAATTTATCAGCTCACCATACCAAATTTGTTTTCTACAGAATGCCTATTATAGCACCAAAGTTCATAGTCTGTGACTTTCATTTTGAAAGACATGTATCATAGTTTCTTTAAAATCTACATAGGCCTCATTTACTATTAAGTAAATAATATAATTTCAAAATATATGAACGATGGTGGGAAAAAAGAATTTTAAAAGATACTTAATTTTTCTTATTTTAATAAAATTTCACATAGAAAACAAAGTTTAGGCTCTAGTCAAGATGGTAGCATAGATAAATGTGGTACACCCTCCTATAACCACATCAAAATTACAACTAAACTACAGGACACCAGCATTCAGAACTGCCTGAAATATAGCTGAACAAGAAGCCCTACAACTAGGTTCTAAAGAGAAGCCCCACTGAGACTGATAGGAAGGACAGAGACAGGGAATAGGCTGGTCCCACATCCATGTGTGGTGGATAAAAATTGTGAGAGATATCTCTCATGCTGAGGTCACCCTTAAGGAGCAAGGAGTCCCAGTCCCATACAAGGGCCCCCAGCCCAGGGTTCTAGTGACAAGAAGGGAAGTCTTTGTAACATCTGGCTGTAAAAACTAGTAGAGACTTTAGCTGGGTGAAACAGAGGCTCCAGGAATCCCAGGTGTTCTTCTTAAAGGGACCATAAACAGATTTACTCATTCACACTGAGCCCCAGCACTGGGCCAGCAGTTTGAATGGCACCAGGGACATAATGGCAGGAACTGAATTCATAGGCACCAGGATGTAAGCTGGAGAGGCAATTGTCTCCCAGAAAGAAGGGCTGGCATTGGCCATTGTTCCTTTTCAGAGTCCTCCCCTCACAGTCTTCATCAACCTGGGAATCACTGTCTGCCCTGCCGTAATGATTCCCTGAGACTCTACCCTACTCAACTTGTGGTTCTATCTATGCTGTTTCCAGTGGCTTTTCCATATGAGATGCCTATCTTGGTTCATGCTGCAGACTTTCCTAAAATCTCTCAGACAAGGAGCATCTGGCCCTCATGTGCCCCATTCATCTCACTAGGCGGCCCCAGGCCCAGCACTAGCAGCAGCCAGCTTCAGTTCACAGTTGTCCTCTCCTGGGAACATCCAAGCCCCGCACAATTAGTAGCCACCCTAGATTGCTTTATGTCCCATTCCACGTAGTCCTGGGCAGAACATAGGTGGTGGCTAACCTTGGAGGATCCAGAGCCAGGGCACCTGGTAGAATATTTCAGATCACATCAAAGCACTATCCAACCACTTCCACAAGCAGCACACTCAAAGGGTGGACTCAGCAGGTACCAAAGCCCCACTGAAGTAAGTCCTGTTTTGCGGAGTCAGCTGCCACACAGCTGATCCTGTACACTGGTTGAAGGCAATCCTTCCAGCCAATCTGCCTAGGGGTAAATCCCTCTCGCTGGCATGCCAATAGCAAACAAGACCCAACTACAACAAGCGGATGCATTCATCCACATGGGGGGCATACCTGGAGTGCCCAGATCAAACTAACAGGGACACTGTATCACTGGAATCTATAGGACACCTACTACATAAGGCCACTCGCCCAAGCCTGGGGCATGTAGCAGCTCTATCTAATAACATAGAAACAAACACAGGGAGGCTGCCAAAATGAAGAACCAAAGAAATGAAAGAATAGAACAAAACTTGGGAAAAAGAAATAAACAGAATAGAGATAAGCAATCTACTAGACACAGAATCCAAAGCACTGCTGATAACTATGCTCAGTGAACTTAGAGGAAGAGTAGATGAATTTAGTGAGAACTTCAACAAAGAAATAGGAAACAAAAACAGAACTAGAGAACATAAAAATGAACCACTCTTAATTAAAGACTACATTAACCAAAATGAAGAATATGTTACAGGGAATTGACAATGAAATAGATGAAACAGAAGACCATATCAGAGATTTGGAAAGTAAAGAAGCATAAAACACCTGATCAGAACAGCAAAAAAGAAAAAAAAAAAAAACTTTTTTTAATGAGGATAGTTTTCCTCTGGGAAAACTTCAAGTGCACCAAAATTTGCATCATGGGGATTTGCATCTTTGCCTGAAGGAAAAAAGAGAGAGAAACAAATTGAAAACCTATCTGAAAATATAATAACACAAAGTTTTCTTAACCTCATTAAGGAAGGAGACATAAAATCCAGGAATCATAGAGAGTCCCAAACAAGATGGATGCAAAGAGGCCCACTCCAAGACACATCATAATTAAAATGCCAAAAGTTAAAGACAAAGAGAGAATTTTAAAAGCAGCAAGAGAAGAGAGTTACCTACAAGGGAGCTTCCATAAAACTGTTAGCTGTTCCTCAATAGAGACTTTGCAGGCTGGATGTGGTTGGCAAGAAATATTCAAAGTGATGAAAGGCAAGGATCTATAACCAAGATTACTCTACTAAGCAAAGCTATCATTTAGATCAGAGGACATATAAAAAGCCTCCTAAAAAAGAAAAAAACTAAAAGAGTTTATCACCACCAAACTAGTATTACATGAAATATTAAAGTGTATTCTTTAAGAAAAAAGATCAAATATGAATATAAAATAACAATAAATACATATAAACAACTTAATCTAAAAACAAAAGAAATGAACAAGCAGGACATAAACAGACTCGTAGATACAGAGAACATTTGAATGGTTGCTAGATGGGAGGGTAGTTAGGGTGATGGTTTGGAAATATGAAGGGATTAATAAGTACAAATTGGTAGTTACAGAATAGCCACAGTAATATAAAGTACAGCATAGGGAATATGCTGTATGCATATTGTAATAGGTATGCATTGTGTCAGATGAACACAAGATTTATTGGGATAGAATATCATATAATATCGAATCACTGGACTGTATACATGAAACTAATATATGTCATGTGAAAAGTAAAAATAAAAGAATTAAAAAGTCAAATTAATAACAGTTTAATAATGTGCACACACAAAACTATTGTGCTAGTACTTTCATATCTATTCAGTAAGGAAAGAGAAGTGGTGGATTTATTTTTAAGGACCTTTGAACTATAAATATATTTACCCATCAACACAACAATCATATTTCTGGGAAATTATCCTACAAATATTTGACCATGTATTAAATGCATTTAGAAGGTATTCACTGGTGAATTTTTTATAATAGTAGAAGATTAAAAAGTAAGAATAAATGGGTGGGTGGGTGGGGGGACAGAGGGGAGCAAAAAGGGGATGGATGTAATACAACAACAATAAAATTAAAAAAAAAAGAAAAAAAAAAAAAAAAGTAAGAATAGTCCATAATAGGTGTTCAGAGGACAGTCATCCAGTGAGACCCTGTGCAGCTATTTTTAAAATGCAGGAGCTGTGTGCATGCTGATGTTGCAAGATATAGTCATAGGGGGGAAAGATCTAGAATAAAGTATATGACATACTACATTTTATGTAGGAAAGGAAGAAAAATAGAATGTATATTATTTGCTTGTATTGATTAAAAAAGATTAGAGGATACACAAGAAATAGCTGTGAGATACACAGAACAGAGAAGACAAAGTTATAGTTATATAATATATATACTGTATGTGTGTGTGTGTGTATATATAAAACCATATATATGGCCTGTCCTGAAAGTATCAGCCATGCAAACTGTTTTAATTATACTGACATTAGCTCAATGTCACATAATATATATGTTTAAGTAGATTTTATATTGGCATTTATTACATATTCTGAAAACTGTACAAATTATAAGTGTACAGTATAAAGTATTTTCATAAGTGAATGCACCTGTGTAATAACCATTTGGCTGGAAAAATAGAACATTATCAAATATTTAGTCATATTCTGACCATACATGGTAATTCTCCACTTCATGTATTCAACTGCCTTAGATTAGCTTTGCCTATTTTTAAAAATTTATAATCAAAGTAGAGACTTCTATTCATCTTTTAATATTATTTTGCATTATGTGCTTATTCAAAAATAAATATATGTGATAAAATAAAGTTCTTTGACATAACTTTAGGTGATGCTTACAGTTTGTTTTTATAGACACTTTTATTACATAAGTGGTTCAATTAAGTCAGTAACTCTATTGTTATATTTATCTTTGTTTAATAGTAAGTTTATAAAAATCATCATTCTTTGCATAAGATTATTTTAATCCTTATTTACTTTTTAACCTTGAGTGTACTTTGATACAAGTCTGCCTGAGATTATTGGCATTTTGTAGCCTTTTTTTTAGTGCTAAAATAAAAGCACTCTGAAATTGCTCTGAATGGCATTATTAAACTTTGCATCCTCCATTGAAAAAGTAAGTTTGACCTATTAAAACTGAGAAACTTGGGAGAAAATATTGTAGTTTTACTTCATATTTATATGTTTCCACTAGGTGTGACTGATTATTTCTGTAGTGAAACTGGGTTTGTGACATTTTCTTACATAACTATATGAATATCTGAAAAACATTTTTAAAAAATATCTACCCAAAGGTCGCAGGTTCGATTCCCCAGCCAGGGCACATAACCAGGTTGCAAACCAGGTCTCCAGTCAGGTCTGTGGCTAGAGGCAAGTGAAAAGCAACCATACATTGATGTCTCTCTCCCTCTCTGCCTCTCTCCCTTCCCCTCTTTCTAAAAATAATGAAATAAAATCTTAAAAAAAAAAAATCTGTGCTCTGTTATTAGCAATTGCCATATATAGGTGAGTTGCCTGCATAGAATGAGAGATAAGAACCATGTCAGATTTGACTGAAGTTTCTGCCTCTTACATTAAGTTTAACTGATTTGGATCATGATTTAGGAACATTATAAGGCTAAATTCAATTTCTATAAGAAGCAGTTCTAGGAGCAATTAATGATGTCTTGTTACAAGCATTGGATCAGGAAATGATACTTATGGATTACGTGAATAAATCCAAGCAATGTTACCCAGCCCTTGAAACTACAACCTACAACTTTGCTCACCATCTACTTATTAGAGTTGGCATTCCATTCCCCTCCATGCCTAAAGGTTTTTTAGCAATTACATATACACTAATCCCTAAAATTTCCCCCACAGGCTCTTGAAGATATATATATTGATCAAAGAAAGACTATTAAAATCTTATTAGAATATGCTGACATGATCTTCACTTACATCTTCATTTTGGAAATGCTTCTGAAGTGGATGGCGTATGGTTTTAAAGCCTATTTCAGTAATGGCTGGTACAGGCTAGACTTCATGGTTGTTATTGTATGTATTTAAAATATATTGTTAAACTATTCAATTTTCTACAACCTCTTTAATCTTACTCTTTTACCATTCCATTTACTTCTTTCTTTCTTTTTTCTCTCTTTATATACTTCTAGTCACCAATATCCCATGTTTCTTCATTTATATTTATGTTTCATATTTATCCTTTTCTTCTCATTCTAAAATTTAAAATTCTGTGCTTATTTCATCTCTGGATTATTCTAACAGTAAAGTACCCTCTGCTAATAGGCTTATTGCATAATACCTTGAAAATATCAACATCCTAAAATATTTAATGTTTTAAAACTTACATATTCAAAATGAGACTACTTATCATTACCTTCATGAGTACACATTGATCCAAGCAACCAAAAATGTTCATTTGGACCACTACAATAGATTCCCAACTGCTACTTTCACCTCCACCGCTGCACACTTTCAATTCTGTTTTCCACATAGCAACCATGTATATTTTACTGCTGTAAAATGGAAATCAGCTCAAGTCACTTCTCTTCTTGAAACCCACCAATAAACACTGTCTCAGTCAGAGTAAGTCCTACAAATCTCTACATAATCCAATCTTGTTTCTTACTTACTCTCCCTTTCTCCATCCTAGTCTATGAACCACCAGCTGGTCTTGGTGAAGGGCCTCATCTATGCCAAGATTCCCTTCATCTTAGTACCTTTGCATTTAACTCTTCCATCTGCCTAGAAAACTTTGCTGATGACCCCCATTTATGTCTACTTAAATGAAACTCTGAAATTAGGTCTTTCCACACTATTTTATTTAAAAATGCAGCCACCCAATTCTTCCTTTTCCCTTCTCTGTTTCCTTTATCTCCAAAGTGCCTACTAATATTATATAATTTATTAATTGGTTTTACTTATTCCCTTGCTTCTCCCACTAGAAGATAAGTCCCATTAGGGCAGACTTTTTTTCTCAATTTTATTCTGTCCTTATCCCCTATTTTTAGACTACCTCATGTCACATGATAAGTGTTTAATAATTTTGCTGAATAAACAAATGGCTCCCAATTCTATAAGCAATAATTGAAGCATCTCAGTCTATAAATAATAACTTAAAATACCTGAAATCTGTCTTCTAAATTAACTCTTGCCAATTAACCTACCACTACAACCAAACCAGACTACAACTCACCTTTCTTGTTCTTGTGCCCATAATTCATAATGCTTAGGTAAATGATACCCTTACTTCAAAGCCCACTTCAAGACCTTCTCTTTAATAGAGGTTAAAAAATACATTTTTCATCATGTTGCTTTTGAATACAGAAAATATGAAGGTACAATAAAAGTTAATCATAATTCCATCACCTTGCTCAATCTCCATTAACATTTATTAACCATGCATCATTTTTATGTATATACATTTATTTTAAAAAATCACCTGTCTTTCTATACTTTGTACTTGGACTTAAAAATATTCATATCCTTCTTGAAGCATCTCATCTAATACCTAATTCTCCATATTGTCTTAACTGTATTTCTATATGGATGTGTATGTAAGTAAATATTCTAAATTTTATTTTAATAAATACATTGTATGCTATTACCATATTGAAAATAATCATGAAACTGCTTTTAACTTAGTTTCAACCTAATGCATATAATTATTCATAATTAATTATTATGTCAAATTTATCAATTTTATCTATTTTAGTAACATGTATTCTCATTACCAGAAAATATTTTTATCTTTTTTAAGTGATCATACATAAGATGATTTTCTTTTACCTGTCTGTAAGTCATTATTAAGATATATTAAAATACATATGAAAGCTTTTGCATATTTCTTGGTAGGCTTTGACTACATATCTTTGGGTAATAAATGAAAAGTTCATTTTATAGACTGTTTTAATTAAAGTTAAAATTAAATCCATTTTTTTTCCTTTATATCTAGGTGTTTTGTCTTAGCTTAATAGGCAAATCTCGGGAAGAACTAAAACCACTCATTTCCATTAAATTCCTTCGGGCACTTAGAGTTCTGTCTCAATTTGAAAGAATGAAGGTAAGAGAAAAGTTTCTAACCTAATCTATAGTTTTTAATTTAAGAATACCAAATATTTACAGGTGTAAAGTTTTGTAATTTTCTCATCTATATCTTTGACATTGCTAATACAAACCTTATATTCTACTATTTAAAGTATGAAGAAAAGCATCCATTAGCTAGGCTTATGCTTATTAGGGTTTTAGGTCTTCATTGCTCCTAAGATATAAAAAGTAATAGAAATAAGCAAAAGAAAACACTGATAGTTGAGAGAAAATATTTTTGATCTTTATTGTATTTTTTCCATTACCATTTAGTTCCCTTAGACTCCCCTTCCCCCAGTCATCACCACACTGTTGCCCATGTCCATGAAACAGAGAAAATATTTTTTAAAGTAATATTATAATCCACAGGATATATATGAGTATTAATGAAATTATCGCAAATTAAAAATGTAACTGTTAGAAGATGAAATTTTGATCAGTTGGCTAACTTTTAAAATTAGGTGAACAATTTAGATGACTTTCAAATTGACAGTTCTAAGTTAGCTAATCATAAATTCATAGCTGTGATGATGGAGGCTTCTTAAGTTTTAGAACATTACGTTAAATTCTAGAGATAAATGGAATAAAAAATGTATGTTTGCCAGGATGTTAATAAAGAACAGACTAGAATTAAATTCATAGTTTTTAAAGCAATAATTATTGCTTTCTAAATTGAAATAATAACTTTTATACCAATATAATTTATGAGACATCTATGTATAACCTTGAGGATGGATTATGTTTTGGAGAATATGCTTTTTTTAAGGAAGTAACTATTTAATTCTTTCAAATCACATAATCTTTTAGTAGGCTTACCAAAAAAAGTTATGAGAACATTGTATGTATACACTAAGTAGTTGTTTACTAAGTAAAATTAAAATAAGATTTACTTTTTAAAAGTCACACATCATGAATTATGTATGAATCCTTACCAGTTTTCTCTCCTTCACTTTCATACCAAAAACTCTTCTGAACAATGTAAGGGAAACTAATAAGTTGAACCACATAAAATGGCCAATGTTCAATCCTTAGGGCCTATAAAGGAAATTCCCTGTGGCTCAAACTAATAGAAAAAACACTGTATGACCACCACAGATAATATAATTATATAGATATACAAAGATCTATTATATACAGAAATTTCAGGAAAAGTGTAATTTTACTTTTTATTATATAATCATACTTTTGGTTTTTTGCATTTTTATTTATATATATTACTCAACATTGGCCCATCAATTTAATATTACAGAAAACTACATATTCAATGTAGGTAAGCTTCAATAAGAAAATTATTTATGTTTAAACTATATTATTTTATAGTTCATAGATTATATTTTACATTTAAACTACCATTTATTAAGAAATCATAACACTGGAATTTTTCCCACTTTTTTCTAAAAATTTGAGTCATTATTATAAATCCAAAACAAATATAAATAACTGAAAATATCAAAAACATATTGCATAAATTTTAATACTATCATCTTTACACCATATATGTATATTTATATATGCATATATAACTGCATGTATTAAGTACATTAATTACATTTTAATATATATGCAAGAACATGGTTGATAACTATTTTTGCATCATTCATATGAATCATTATATTAGGACTTGATCCTGATTAACTTATAATTGTAATCTATATTGTATTTTATGAAACATTGTATTAGCAATATTATGGAGGTCCACAAGGTAGTATTAACCCCACAGGTTTGCTTTTAAACTAAAATAAGGAAGAAAATAAGCTGAAAACTAAAATGTGGTTAAAAGTGAGGTTAAAATGACAAGACAGCCAAATTTTCAGCATAAATATTGTTTAGCAACAGGAAAATTTCATGGAATATTCTAGGGCTATAAACTATGCATGACCTGTTCACTCAAAATATGGCCGGGTAAGAGTTATGGATGGGGAAATGTTGGTCAAAGGGTATAAACTTTCATTTATAAGATGAATAAGTTCTGAAATTTCATGTACAGTATGGTGACTATATGTGACTGATAATATTATATCAGAGGCGTGAAATTTTCTGAGAGAGTATATCTTAAGTTTTTTCACCACCACTACCACCCCCTAGAAAAAGGAGAAGAGGAAGAAGAACCATGTGAGGTGATGGATGTGTTAATTAGCTTGATTGTGGTGATCATTTTATAATTTATACTTATATCAAATCATGACTTTGTATACCTTAAACATATGCAATTTTTATTTCTATTATATCTCCCTAAAACTGGGAAACATACATACACACAGATAAATGATAATGAATGTAACTAAAGTAAATTCTTTGCTATTGGAAAAAATGTTATGGGATAATACCAGGGATTATCCCCCCTAATAAATTAGATACACAGAAGAAGGAGATGGGAAAGGATGCCCCTTCTAGCAAATTGTCTGCATCTAATTTAGTTTCAGAAATAAAAAAGTCTTATTGGAAGAACAATTAAAAGTAAAAATATTAATTCAGGGCCAGAAAACTAAAGACCATAAAAGCAAGCAAGTACAGGCAAACTATATTTATCCAGTAATGGCTGGGGATAGCTAAGGTTACAGTCATATAAGAGAAAATCAGTGGTGCCTAAAAAAAAAGAGAAAGCAGTGATTGGATCACTTCTCAACCTTTTGGCTAAGATCAAGTGTAGGAGTAATTGGGGTGAAGAGAGTCAAAAGTGTAAATGCTAAGTGGAAGATAAAGAAATAGCAAAGACTGAAAATATTCTGTTGGACATAACAACTAGTTTACATTTGCCATAGTTGCATTAGTGGAATGATAAGAATAAAATTTTGATTGCCATATTAAAGGGTGAAGGGAGTTGAAGAGATGGAGACAATGATTATACACTATTGCTGTTATTCAAGTTTAGGTGGTAAATTCACTTCCCAAACTTCCCACTCTAGAGTGTCTCACCTGTGACAAAGTGGTTCATGAGCTGTTTTGTGATTTTGCAAGGTCTAGCTGTCCATTTGGTCTCTCATGACTTCATCGATCTTCAGTCTCTTGGTTCTCACGTATTTCCCTGCCACTGCTTTACATTCTCTTTTTAGGCTGTTCCTCCTGAAGATTCAATTTCCTTAAAAATTATGTCTGGGTCTGTTTTGCTCACTTTTCTAGATAATCTTACAGATGCACATAGGTTCACTTGTCTTACCTATTTCTCTCACAATAGTTGATAAATGTGTTATTCTTTTAATGATTTTTTTTTTTACTAAAACGCTTTGAGGATATCTGGATTTTTAATGTGTATTTTTAATTGAAATTTGTTCCTTAGGTTATTCAAATACCAGCATGTGGTCTACTAAATCTTTAGAGATAACCCTATTTTGTTATTTCAATATGATATAGCATTAAGTAGTATTTCCAATTTAATCAAAAATACTTTTCCATTTCTTACCTAAACTTTATATGTTTGTTTTTTATATGCCAGGTGGTTGTAAGAGCTTTGATAAAAACAACTTTACCCACTTGGAATGTGGTTCTGGTCTGCCTTATGATCTGGCTGGTATATAGCATCATGGGAGTGCACTTATTTGCTGGCACATTCTATGAATGCATTGACCGAACAAGTGGAGAAAGGTTTCCTATACATAAAGTCAGTAACAAGAGTCAATGTGAAAATCTTGTATTTAATGAATCCATGTCATGGGAGAATGCAAATCTAAACTTTGATAATGTTGGAAATGGTTTTCTTTCATTACTTCAAGTAGTAAGTATTGATTTTATTACCTATTATATGTTCATCTATATTGTACGTGAATGTAAGGGCACGATGTGGATGGTTAATAGAATTGGTTATAAATTATTTCAGCTATTATTTGTTAGCAGATGCATGTTATGAACAAATAGGTTCATTTGGAAAGACAAAAGTGAAAAGAGTTTCTGCTCTTTTTGGACAAGGCAGAGGAGGTAAAGTTAAGACTGACTGAGAAAATGACAGGTTCTAGACAAACCTGTTTCATCACTGATCATGTAATAAGATCACAGTTTTGGGTCTAGCTGTTTTATTTCTACTTAGTGCTTTGAGGAATGGTACTCCATTGCCCAACCTCTAGTAGATGTGTGTTAACTTCCCCATAGAAAAGTACATATATAGCGGTTGCAAGTGAATATGACACTTGGTCACCATGGGTTTATTTACTAGTTCTGTTTCTCCCTACCTATGTCTCTTTCTAGTTATACTATTTCAAAATATTTTAAGTTATTAGCTACAGTCACACTAAGTAGTTTTAACTAGTTGTTAATAGACAATATAAATGTAATCATAAAAATGATAAAAATCTCTCTTACATGATATACTGAAGTGTGGTCAGCCTTACTAATCATATGTTTTACTATATTAATAACATTGAGTTTTGCTTTTTATTTGTCATAAAGTATAAGATTTCTATGAATAAATACTACATGGCATTTTTATAGGCAACATTTAATGGATGGATCAGTATCATGAACTCAGCCGTTGATTCTATTGGTGTAAGTATAAAATAATTTTCAAGCCACTATTAAAGTTCAAGTGAAGTCAGCTTTATCATTCAAGAATAGAACACTAGCAATAATAATAATGAACAGTGTAAAAGCAAATGTTTATGCTAGACAAAAATTACATGCAGTTTATATTAAGTATTTCATGGACAATCAAATCCTTTCAGGATAATATACAATGGTTGCGCCCTGATAGGTCCATTTGAAGAATTATCAGACTTTATAAAATTATTAAACCAAGACAATAAACTTTAATATCAAATGAGCAAAGGGAAAACATTATCTCAAGTAACATTGTTGGATTTTCTTATCAGAATTGTTTTATAAATCTTATGTTTCAAAAAGTGAACATCAAATATTTTCTTTATTGTTTTACTTTTTACTTATTTTTATTTTTAAAGAATTTATTTTTAGTACAGTTTTAGGTTTACAGTATAATTGAGAGGGAGGTACAGATATTTCCAATATATCCCCTACCTACACACATGCATAGCCTCCCCATTACTAACATCATTCACCAGAATGGTATATTTTTATCAAGCATAAATCTATATTAACTCATAATAATTACCCAAAGTTATAGTCTTCCTTGGGGTTCACTCAGTGTAGTACATTTTATGGGTTTGGAAAAATGTCTGATGACATAGACCCATCATTATAATATCATAAAAAGAATTTCACTGCCCTATAAGTCTTCTATGTTATTCCTTATTTTGCTTATCTTTTAACTTAACTTTTAGGTAAATATGCAGCCTGACTTTGAAGCCAACCTCTACATGTATTCTTACTTTATTGGCTTTATTATCATTGGATTATTTCTTCCTCTGACTATGCTGGTCGGTGTTATTCTTGCTAATTTCAACAAGCATAAAATAAAGATAAGTATAAATAATCTTTGTTCATCAATGCCCAAGAAAATGAAACACATTTGTAAAAATGCCCTGCTTCAAATAATTGGTTTTGGATACAGCTTAATGTCATTTTTTATTTGGTACTTGGCTTAAATTTCTTTGATATTCCTATATTGATAACTATTGCTAAAATGTTTATTCTGTACATTGTTTTCCATATTCAAATATATACATATTTAAAAGGTAAAAATTATTTTAAAAATTGTGCATTTGCACAAACATGTAAATTTTAAGAAAAACAAATCACACTCTTTTCTTCTCTGAAATTTTCAAAGCCTTCAGAGTCATAACCAGCATAGACATTTTCTCAAAATAGCTTTTTATGCTAGAAGTAGAGAGAGTCATAAATTCTAACTGGGTGACCTAAACGGGAGTGTTTGGAATGAGTAAGGATGAAGAAGCAGAACTGAACAGGCCATGTGGTGCCATCTCCACACAAATACTCCCTTTAGGTTTTCTACAAACTGCAAAGACCTCCAAAGTCATCCTTATTCTAACCACAGGGATAGACTTTTGATGGGTGTAGGCAAATCAGCTAACACATTGAAGAAAAGAGTAGTTTAATTTTGACATTACAGATTTAGCCACATCAGCAAAGTTTAGTCATGTGCAGAATCTTGTAAACAAACCTCTCTGAGTCACCCCTAATCAGATGGGGTTTAAGAGGTCAGTGGTCAGCTATGGTAAACCTCTCCAGATATCCCATTTCTCCTTTGTCTTGACAAGCAAGAGATAGGCCTCAGTAGGCTGAAAAGTGAAAATAGGATTGACGACCCACAGCAGAGTGCACCAAAAGATAATTGCATATCAATCACCACTAGTATATATTCTATACGTGTTTTATATAGATTTTTGTTTATAGTTAAATGGTTAAAACTTGTTAAAAAGATTAAATCAATCATGGCCAAGCTTTCTAAAGTGAAATTTGGGTTAAATGTGATTTAATATTTATTTCTTTACCAAGGAGGCTCAGATATCTTTATAACAGTAAAACAGAAAAAACAACGCTGTGCCCTGAGGAAGCTTATGTATGAGGATTCTCCGAAAACACCACCTCGTCCACGGGTAAGAAAACATGTAGACAAATACCAAATGATCTCACCTAATACAGGACATTAATGAACAAAACAAACAAGCAAAACAGAACCAGAGGCATGGAAACAAGGAACAGACTGACAGTGTCCAGAGGCGAAGGTGGAAGGGGAGAAAGAGGCCAAGAAGGGAAACAGTTTAGTCAAGTAACTAATAAATGACCCATGGACGTGGGCAATAAGTGGAGTTGACTGTGGGAGAGGGGATAGGGAAGGTGGGGCAGGGGAGAGCAATGGGGGAAAAATGGAATAAATGGAATACAACAATAAATTAATAAAATAAACTACATTTACCAGCAAAAAAAAAAAAAGAGAGAGAGAGAGAGAAAGAGCCCTGGCTGGGTGTTCTGTGGATTGGCACCAGCCTGTGAACCCAAAGGTCGCTGATTCGATTCCCAATCAGGGCACATAACCAGGTTGCAAGCCAGGTCTCCAGCAAGGTCTGTAGCTGGAGGCAGGTGAAAGGCAACCATACATTGATGTTTCACTCCCTTTTTTCCTCCCTCCCTGCCCCTCTCTCTAAAAATAATAAATAAAGTCTTTTAAAAAAATAAATAAAAATACCAGCCTGCGAACCCAAAGGTAGCTGGTTCGATTCCCAGCCAGGGCACATAACCGGGTTGCAAGCCAGGTCCATGGCTGGAGGCAGGTGAAAGGCAACCATACGTTAATGTCTCTCTGCCTCTCTCTAAAAATAAAAAATAATTTTTAAAAATAAATAAATAGATAAATAAAAATTAATTAAATTTTTAAAAAGAGAAAGAAAACACAGATTTTTTTGAAGTTCCTAAAACAAATTCTCTTCATATAGTCATCTTTTAAAATGAACATGTTTTTAAATTATTAACTAATGTCTTTGACAGAAAATTTTTTAAATAGCTTTTTTCTTTTTTTTTTGACAAAGCATTTGCTGGTCTTTTTATTTGTTTTGACAGTATGCTATTATTCTAGTTTGGTAAAATCATAGACCCTGATTTATTCTTTTATTTGTGCTGGGAGTGAAGTTTTAAATCTAAAGCCTATCTGTGTGTGTGTAGATAGCCTACTAATAAGACTATTAAACCTTTTCCTTTACCCACAGAACAAGTTCCGAAGATTTATCTTTGACTTGGTAACAAGTCGAGTTTTTAACATCATCATTATGGTTCTGATCTGTTTCCAAGCAATAATCTGCATGATAGAAAGTGACGAACAGAGTCCACAAATGGATGCTGCTCTTTACTGGATCTACATCATCTTTGCCATACTGTACACTGGAGAATGTGTGTTGAAGCTCATCTCTTTCCATTGTCACTATTTCACTAACGGATGGAACATATTGGATTTTATGGTGGTGGTTTTCTCCCTCACAGGTAAGATTTTGTTTAGTTGGATTTTCATTTGTAGTCAAATTAATTCAGGCAAGTTCTTATAGTAAATCTGTAAATCTCCTGAGACACAGTCTGTTCATCAGCAGAATAGGAGGGACCCTTGTTATTTCCAAAAGGAATGCTTTACATTTTTGCATTCATACATGTACACATGTCTGACAGATATATTGAAAAATACTGTTTGAACTTATGCATAGACTTTAGTTCACAGACTACCAGGTATACACTTAATTATCCCTTCAGTATTATCACCTGCATTCATTTTCTGGGATGACACTAAGTATCTTTATATTTTAGCATGTATAACCTTTCAAGTTCACTAGTTTCCCTTTCCTCTAATCTCTGAAATTGGTTGCAGGATTCACAACTGTTGAGTGTAAGGCTTTAATCAATGGGTTACTAGTTTTACTCTACAGATCTCAGTCTTTCATTTAACCAATATATTTGATTTCCCTCTTTGTGTATAGATATACCATCTGCAAAGAATTCATTGGTCAACAGGTTAGCATAATTCCTGTATGGCCATATTTTATTATAATTTGTTAAGAGGTACACTGCAAACCCAAAGGTTACTGGTTCGATTCCCAGTCAGGGCTCATAATCAGGTTGCAAGCCAGGTCTTCAGCCAGGTCCATAGGTAGAGGCAGATGAAAGGCAGCCAACCCTACATTGATGTTTCTCTCAGTGTCTACCTCTCTCTCTTCCCCTCTCTCTAAAAATAATAAATAAAATCTTTTTTTAAAGGTGCAAGAATTATTAAAAAAGAGATATAGAAATTAAGAATTCATTTCACTGTGCTATCAAGGATATGATCAGATTATATACAGGCTGCTACAGCAGCACATAATGAGGACCCCTGCTGGCTAAGCAGAGGTCAGAGAAAACACAGAAGTTACTCAGAGACCTAGAAGGAGCAAATTGTAGTCAGAGAGAAAGCTGTTTGAATTTGAGAGCTCAGACGGCAGGTATCCTACCTGAGTTCAGCAGGGGGCCATGGATCTGTATGATTCAAGTAAAATAATGGAGATTATTGCAATTAAGAAAACCAAAGATTGAGAGATTGGCCTTAGAATATGGATTGTTGATGATGGTAGATGCTTGGATAGAAAGGGTTACATGAGCCAAAAACTAAAGATGCAAATTGAATAAAAATGAGGAGGAATGAATAGATCATGGAGCCAGGGAATGGTGAGAGATGGTATTGTAAAATAATATGACCCACAAAGTGTCAAGAATCAAATTTCTTTTCTTTATAAAAATGATGGGAAAGAAAGGTATCTGGAAATCACATTGGAAAAGATAAAAAAGATGCCTCCTTATTCCATCTTTTTATCTGAGAAATATGGCATGGGGAGGAATGAGCAGTCTGCACTCTGGAGGATATAGAAAAATACGCTTATACTTAAAGGGGGCTACCTCCTGCATAATGGAAGAGTCTAGAAGGTGAGAAGAAATGAGAATTTGAGTCAGAGTAGATGGTCACTAAAGCACCATGCCAGGGAGGATAAAGATAAGGTAGAACATTAGAAAGAATGCCAACAATAACAGTGACAAAGTTCAACAGAAATGAGAAACATAATCCTTCTAGATTCAGCAAACATACTGTCCCATATAGAATCTTCATAAGATTCTCCCCTCCACCACCTCCTCAAATCAAAATGAACCACATTGTCTCCAGTACTTCCAGAGAACATTAGTTATGCTTTTTATGGTAATAATAATTTTACCTTGTTTTATCATTCTCTTTCATTTTTGTAGTTCTCATTTTCACCCACCTCTGTCAGAAGAAAGTTCTAGGCAGACTCATTTATTCAATTCACATTGAAAGCTCCTAAGAGCCCAAATACTATTTTTGAAACAAATTATAATCTGTGAATCACTGAAGTACAAATGATGTATTATAGAATTGTACACCTGAAACCTGTACAATTTTGTTAACCAATGTCACCCCAATAAATTCAATTTAAAAAACATTTTTTGTAACTATATTTATCAACCAGGTTTTTCTACCTTGCATTAGAATTAGTTTAAATGTCTACCTCTGTAGATTACAAGGTCTTTGAAGGCAGAAGACACATCATCTGTCTTTGAATATTTGCATAACACCTTTATTAAGTGTCCAATAAAGGTTGCTTTGAAATAAATTTCTTGATCTAACTACAATCAGAAAAAAATGACTAGGATTTTATATTACAGATTCATACCATCTGTGATTCTGGAAGTACTTGATACATAATATTCCTAGGATAATGATACAAAGAATTCTGTTCCAAATTTTGCTAGATACTTTGAGCATTTCCATACTTAGTATTTGGCCAAACCAAACTTAAAATATGAGCTAAATGCTATATAGGAAAGATGAATAAACAGATCATAACATATAGAAAGGAATAAAATGTAAAACAATTTACTCCTCTAAATACTATCAAATTTGAGTAATTTTATCACCTGCTTTATCTTTCCCCACACCAAGGACTATTGCTGCCTCTTAAGTCAGGATACTACTTTCTCCCACATGCCTCTCTACAACTGATTCTTCTCTCTCGGATCCTCCATGTCCTGCGTCCTGGGAAAGGACCAAAGATGTTCCATGATCTGCTGCTTCCTTTGATGCTCTCCTTCCCAGCATTGTTGAACATCAGTCTTCTCATCTTCCTGGTCATGTTCACCTATGCTGTCTTTGGAATGTCCAACTTTGCCTATGTTGAAAAGGAAGCTGGAATTAACGATGTGTCCAACTTTGAAACCTTTGGCAGCAGTATGCTCTGTGTTTTCCAAGTTACAATATTTTCTGGTTGGGATGGTATGCTCAATGCAATTTTCAACAGCAAGTGGTCTAACTGTGATCCTGAAAAAATTAATCCTGGGACTCAAGTTAGAGGAGACTGTGCTAACCCTGTGGTTGGAATTATTTATTTTGTCAGTTATATCCTCATATCATGGCTGATCATTGTGAACATGTACATTGTTCTTATTATGGAGTTTTTAAATCATGCTTCTAAAAAAAAAGCCAAGACATTGAGTGAAGATGATTTTAGGAAGTTCTTTCAGGTATGGACAAGGTTTGACCCTGACAAGACGCAGTACATAGATTCTGGCAAACTTTCGGACTTTGCAGCTGCTCTGGATCCTCCTCTTGGCATGGCAAAGCCAGACAAAGGCCAGCTTGTTGAGATGGACCTGCCCATGGCTGCTGGGGACAGAATCCATTGCCTTGATATCTTACTCGCTTTAACAAAGCGAGTCATGGGTACAGATGTGGGGATGGAGAAAGTTCTTTCAGAAATGGAGTCAGGGTTTAAGTTAGTGAATCCTTTTAAAATCACTTATGAGCCAATAACAACTACTCTGAAACGGAAACAAGAGTCAGTCTCCGCCACCGTCATTCAGCGTGCTTATAAAAGTTACCGCTTGAGGCAAAATGACAAAAATACATCAGATATTCACATGATAGATGATGACAGGGAAGACCAAGCTACCAAAGAAGAAGCCTGTTCTGATATGCCTTAGCTCAAGTCAACCATTCAAAGCCATATCTAATTCCACTTACCACCTTTTCATATTCTTTACATTTCTGAAAAAAATGTTACAGGTTTAAGTCAGAAATAAAAGCAAAGATTAGAGAAAGTAAAGATTTCACTTAATATTCAGTTGTGTACAACTCATGGAAATTAAGCATCTTTTCACAAGACTCCATGTTAAATTAATTCACCACAGTGAGTTAAAGTGGGTTAAAATGTCATTTGGGAGTCCAGTGCTCATTTTCTCTATATTATTTACATAGTGTGTGCTTCTTCTGGAGGAAGGGGAAGCAAAGGTAGAGATTAGTAGCAAAGGGGTCTTCCTTGTGAATTTTATGTCTACTCTAAATTGATAGGATCTAAGTGCCCTCTTAAGGTAGAATGGTGTTTATAAAATAGTATAGTGTGCAGACCATTAAATCATGAACTTTTCTACACAGATACCAATTGGAGGAAGAGGAAGGGCCATTCTTAGAAAGTGCCTTTGAGATCAATCACAGAGATTTTGGGCTGAATCAAACCACATTTGAAAAAGATTGATTGGAGCCCTGTTTTTGTTTTCGTTTTGTTTTCTTTTTTTCTATGAGGAATTAATGTTGTTTCATTGTTCTTGGATTCCTGGTTTCCCATCTCTGGCTAGTTCACCCAAACTCAGCTCTTCAACAGAATGGATTCTTAGAACAAGAGAAAAAAAGTAAAAACAGCTATGGCCTTTATTTTGCTCACTCACATTTTTATTTTTTAAATTTCTTTTTTTATTATTGTTCTACTACATTTGTCCCATTTTTCCCCATTGCTCTCTCATGCCCCACCCACCCCATTCCCTCTCCCAGATTTCAATCCTCACCATGTTGTCTGTGTCCATGGGTCATTTATACTAGTTCCTTGACTACAGTATTTCCCTTCTATCCCCTCTGCTCCCCCTCATTCACATTTGTTAATGGATACATTTACTAAAACGACATAATAGAGAATAAGTTAGTGGTCTTAAGTCTTACCTTATCATAAAACTGATGTATTTTTACCATTTATCCATAATGTAACATTGAGTATATAAGATCTGGCAAATGCATATCATAATATAAATTGGAAGAGTCAAGGGCTACCATTGTATCTAGGGATTTTCACAGTACCTTGATCCTTGGTTGGGAAACTGTGGCCAATTTGAAGTACTTTTTGCTGTACTTTATGGTTTTCTATAACTAGGGAAAGAAAATGATCACTGAATCTGTGAGAACTCTGAATTAGGAAATCAAAGTGAAAGTGTGTTGTTAGTGGGATTTTAACACATTAATGTATACAAGTTAGCGTTCACTTACTTATCTTTTGAGTTCTTCATTATTTTTATCTCATTACACACATAATTATTCTGTAAAATGTTTTATGCCTGAAAAACTTTAAATTCCTAGACATTAATTTTCACTATTGAAGTTATTTTTTAAACATAGGCACCAAGTTGTTTTTTGATGTATTCATAAAAACGCTGTCACATCAATGGGGTCTGTCTGGAAAATGTCCAACCATTGTTAATATAACAAGAACGGTTTGTGCCACACTGATGTAACCTAGCAGCCAAGGATAGTGGACTGGAATGTGCATGCATGAACAATGATAACTTCACTGTATTAGTTAGAAGGGAGTGGTAGATGCCATTAAGTAAGCATGTATACTGTGTGGCCATCACATTCAAAATGACCCAGTGAATGGAGCAACAAATCTGCAGCAAATTTTGCCCTAAGTTTGACCTATTCAGATGATCCAGTAGGCTGTAGCTATGGGCAACCATGATTGGCAGCAACATCGCAACTTGCCTGTTCATGCATCACATCCTGTGCAGAGTTTCTGGCAAAACATCAAATCACCCAGGCTAGACCACCCCCTACAGCCCAGACTTGGCACCCTGTGACTTCTGGCTTTTTTCAAAACTATAATCACCTTTGAAAGGGAAGAGGTGTCAGACCATTGATAAGATTCAGATAAACATGATGAGGCAGCTGATGGTGATTGGGAGAACTGTGTGAGGTCCCAAAGTGCCTACTCTGAAGGGGACTGAGGCATCATTGTCCTATGTATAATGATTCTTGTACCTTGTATCCTCTTCAATAAATGTCTCTATTTTTCATAGTATATGGCTAGATACTTTCTGGACTGACCTTATATATAGTTTGAGATTCCTTTTGTATGAAGATTGCTTTCAATGTGCCTACAAAATCTTAGGGATTCAATAAGAAAACATGTATACTGTTTACTTAAATGATAAGCTTTGAGTATATTATATGATATTCAATGCCACTTAAATATCAGTATTTGTATGCTATTATGAATGCATGATCTTGAGCCTTAAATATTATAATCTAACTATTTCTGCTCCTCAAAATGTATTAACCTGACCAAGATGCCTTTGGGGGATCCTCTAAGCAACTGTAATTTCAGGGTTTTGTTTCTTTCTCTGTGTTCCTTCCCTTTCTCCTCCAGTTCATCATACATGTCATGGGGCCATGAGGAGTCAGTATTAGTTTAGTGACCTGGTGACAGCTGGTGCTTTATCTAAGGTTATCAGTATTCTATCCCCTGGAAATGCTTTCATGTGGCAACTGCTTCGGGTACTTCTTAACTTGCTTCTGTAAATTCCGTAAAGACCACAAACTAGTTTTAGTTTGAAAATTGTATCTTTTATTTGTAAACTGCATTTTCCACTAACCTACCAAAATTGTGTAAAGAATTTTTTAACAAAGTTATACAATATATTCTAATGTTTAGATACTATAGAGAATAATAAACACAACCTGTTAATCACATTAAGCCTTGTTTCTTTTCTTTGGTAAGTCAGATTGAGCACTTCCTATTATAAAAACTTTTAATTGCCCCTTGTATTAAGGCTTATTCATTCAGGCTTAAAGTTCAAAACTGGAAAAGTTATACTTCCTTTGAATTCATTTAATTTTTGTTAAATTAATGTTAATGAGCTTGTCAGAGACCCCCTTCACATTGACAAGCTACAAAAAGCATTCTTTTTATTGAAATCACAAGGTTTACTAGGTATAGCTCAGCATTGTTAGAATTGGCTATTAGAAAATAATGCTGAAAATCAATTTATTGATGTGCTACTATTTATCAATATCTGCTTCTTTCAAAATTGTTTCTGGTCTTCTAATAAACATAATGTACTTCAAATGGTTTTAAAGATACTAAAAATAGCTACCATTTATTGAGCAGACCGCTATGCCTCATTTTGTGCTAAGGGTTTATTGTACATGAGCTCAGCATTCACAACATTCTTGAAGCAATGATAATTGTCATTTTATAGATGAAAAAACTTTAGGCTTAGAAGGGTAATAAGAGCTCCTCACTGGCACAGAACTTGCAAAGAACAGGCCAGTACTCTAAACTAGATCTAGTTTCAGAGCCTTACTATTTAACCACTCTGTAAAATAGCTATTTGGTAAGAAATGATCTGGGGAGAGACAAAGGAAGTGTAAGAACAATTAAATGGTTGTACAGAATTTAGAAGTATCTCTTAATCATTATATCTCTATCTCTGTATCCCCTTTCTGGAGGCAATTTTAAAAGGAGATATAACTCCTGGGAAGAAGAAAGGCACAGGGAATATAACTATCAAATTTTCATTCAACATTTATTTAATGCTCGTAGATGCTACAAGTAATCCGAGAGCCTGGGTAGATATACATACATACATGAATAGACAAATCCGAGACCAAAGAATTTACTGACTACTGGAGGATAAATACAGCTTTATAATATATGGTAATTTGACACTATTGGTGTAAATTGTAGTATGTATGCAGGTAAGAATGATGAGTTCTGATTGGAAATTACAGGTGAACTTAGTAAAGCAGTCATCTGAAGAACAAGAAAGATTTTATCCATTAGAAAAGAAGGTAACTGTGTTCAACCCAGAGACTTTTAAGGAGAAAAGTCCTAAGAGATGAGACCTAAGGTTCCAGTTTATAGTTATGCAGGCTCAACAATGAGAAGAGAGAGGAAACAAAGACAAGATAAAATTCCCACTGAAGAGACTAGATAGAACATTAGAGCAGAGTTACTCTTGGACCATGAATCCCTTCCCAGACAAGGTTTATTTTGCTCTTTGGTTGTTGAACCCCTAACTTCTTTTCTAAAATTCCACATCTGTATTTACGACTCTAGAGTCAATGAAGGACTCCACAGTTGAAGACTTTTATCTTTTTGTTAGGTAACCTGAAATGTCAGAGTCAGACACTAGTTCCTCTCCTCATCTGTAAGTAGACATCCTATCTTCACTGACTTCAAAATCACACATTAGCTCAAAGGATTTTCTCTCCATTCCAGCTAAATAAATCATCTATTTAACTATCCAGGTGGCACTATTCCTGAGTTCTAGTCTAGATTATGTGGAAGTAACATCTTCAAATGATCCATAAATTGATAGTCCCCATTTATATACTATTTTCCCATTCTTCCTTTCTTTTCTCCCTCCCATATTTCTTTCCATAAAATCCTATTGAGCAGCTGCTAGATATTAGTCAAAGCACTTTAGAAATAAATATTTTTCTTATCCTTGAAAAGGTATTAGGGTTCAACAGAGAAACAACTAATAGTAAATATAAAATATTATTTATTTATTTATTTATTTATCATTCATCATTATGGGAAGTGGCTTTCACAATTACAGAAACTGATATATCCCACCACAATATGCCATATGCAAGCTGAAGAATGAGGAAAGTCAATGGTATAATTCAATCAAAACTCAAAGACCTGAGAACCAGGAGAACCAATGGTATATCTCCCAGTCCAAGGCCAAAGGCCTATGAAGAGGGAGGGCACTGGTGTAAGTCCAGAATCTAAATCTGAAGACCCAGAAACTAGAAGCTTCAGTGTCCAAAAACAGGTGACGATGAACATCCCAGCTCAAGGACAAAGAGTGAGTTCATCTTTCCTTCCCATTTTTGTTCTACTCAGGCTGGGTCCTCAATGAATTAAATGATGCTTGCCTATATGGGTGACGGCAATCTTATTTTTTTCATCCTTTTACTTTCAACAGACATATATCATTGAATTTGAAGTGAGTTTCTTATAAACAGTATATAGTTGGGTCACATTTTTTAACCAACATTTTATTGATATATTTAGACCAGTTACATTTAAGATAATTATTTATATGTTAGCACTTAAGCTTACCATTTATTATTTATTTTCTATTTGTTTTCTCTGGTCTCATTTCTCTGTTTCTGTTCTCTGACCTCTCTTCTTAATACCTGAACATGTTTTAAGATTCCATCTTGATTTATTTGTGCTTTGAGTGTATTTGTATATGTTTTTGGTAGTGATTGTTCTGAGTATTATTATAAATCTAACTATCTTCCTATGTATCTATGTGAATTTTTCAGTCTACTCATTTCAGCTTTTTACCACTTTGAGTGAAGTGTGGAATCCGTATTTAGGTACCTTTTACTCCATTTTTAAATAGCATTATAACGGGAATCAGATGATCCTATAATTTTTCCCATCATCAAATGTTGTTTTAAAACTAAAAAGAAAAAGAAGATTTTTATGCACCCATAGTTTTGTTCTTTCCATTATTCCTTATTCCACCCTGATGCTCCAATAGTCTTTCTTTGATCAGTTCTTTTATCAGTTTCCGTTGGAAATATTTTGTTAAGTCAATTTTTAAGAGTAAGAGGTTCTTCTTTGTAATAATTTTATGTTTATTAGATGTTGAAATGATAACATTTTTATATATTAAGATAAACTAAATTTTTTAAAGTTTATACGTGAGTAACATTCTTTTAGCTTTTCTTCCTCTGGGAATATTTTCTTATTTCTCTTCCCTTCCTAAAGAATAAATTTACAGGATATATAATTTGTACTTGACCGCAGGAGGAAAGATGGTGACAGAGTAGAGAGCAGTGCCGATGCTGTTCTTGAGTACCAGAGCAGCTAGAGGACAAGATAGGGAGTGCGAGATGTCTTCAGGACCCTAAGAATTGGAGCAGTCAGCATCTGGACACAGGGGAGCACAGCCCAGAGGCAGAGGAGACCAGCAGGACAGTAGCCCACAGGCCCAGAATACAACCAGACAGCCCAAATAAAGGACACACCAAGAACAGCAAGTGGAGAAAATCTGTGAGATGGCAACACTGAACTCCACAAATCTCCTATCACAGCAGGGTGCTCAACTAAGGCAAGGAAGCAAAGCAGGTTAACCCAAGGAAAGAACAAAAATAAATAAATAAATAAATAAAAAGCAAGAACAGACACCCAAAATGGGGAAAAAAAAGAATCAGTCCATCACCAAAAGGAAAGGAACAATCCCCAGAAAGAACACAAAATGAAACAGAGGCACCTGAATTATCAGATAAGGAATTCAAAAGAATGATCATAGAGAAGCTCGGTGAGCTCAGCCACATCAAAGAAAACTATAAATGACTCCAGGAGAACTACAAAGAACTCCAGGGAAATTACAAAGAACTCCAGGGAAGTTACAAGGAACTTACTGAGAACTACAATAGCATGAAAAAGGACATGGAAACTATCAATAAGTGCCAGGAGGAAATGAAGAATACAATTTCTGAATTGAAGAATACAGTAGAAGGAATCAACAGTAGGCTAGAGGAAGCAGAGGACCAGATCAGTGAGTTGGAGGATAATGTAGACAAATACTCCAAGACAGTACAAGAGAATCAAAAAAGGCTGAACAAGATTGAAGAGGGGTTAAGAGAGCTGCAGGACAACATGAAACGTAACAACATCCATATCATAGGGATACCAGAAGGAGAAGAGAAACAAGGAATGGAAAACCTGTTCAAAAAAGTCATGATAGAAAATTTCCCTAACATGATGAGTGAAAACATGAATCCAGTTCAGGAAGCACAGGGTGTCCCAATGAGGACCAACCCAAACAGACCAACACCAAGGCACATTATTATTAAAATGGCTAATTTCAAAGACAAAGAGAGAATCCTAAAAGCATCAAGAGAGAAAAGACAAATAACATACAAAGGGGCTCCAATAAGGCTATCAAATGATTATTCAACAGAAACAATTCAAGCCAGAAGGGAATGGCAAAAAGTATTTC
>PVIW01002152.1:0-42083 GCA_004026585.1 Noctilio leporinus
GTAAGGTGCCGGCCTGCCAACCCAAAAGTTGCAGGTTTGATTCCCCAGCCAGGGCACATAACCAGGTTGCAAGCCAGGTCTCCAGTCAGATCTGTGGCTGGAGTCAGGTGAAAGGCAACCACACATTGATGTATCTCTCCCTCTCTGCCTCTCTCCCTTCCCCTCTTTCTAGAAATAATGAAATAAAATCTTAAAAAAATATATCGTCTTTGTCACAAAGAATTTCCTGGGCACTCTACTATACCAAGTCATCAATACTCCCCTCAGTCTTACAAGGAAGCTACTGTTCCCTGTTTCACAGATGGGAAAGTGAGGGTTAAGGTTGTGTGCCCCAAGATCGCACAGTTAGCAAGCATCCACCCTAAGGACAGTCCTTTTGAGAATAATGGGCATGGTAATAAGGGGGAAGGACACAGCTAGGGTGAGTTTCCTCATCAAAGCCTGGAGACAAAAGCAGGTGAGCAGGCTGACAGAGGTGGCTGGCTTTTCAGATGCCACCTTTATCCTTCTTCTGACATGTTGTAGAAAATTAGCTGGAGGCTGGTGAATAAACAAAGCAGCTTCTGAAGAGAGATCCCCAGCATCTGTGTGATTCTAGGATAAGAAGGAGAACCCCAAGCAGGACCAGACATGTATGAAAATAATAAAATTCAGACCATGGTCCAATCTTCCTTTGGGGTAAAACAGGGATTTTCCATCTCTTCAGCAGTTCTCTGGGGTCTCTCCTTCTGCAGCCTTTAAAAATACATATATATTTATTCATTTATTTTAGAAAGAGGGGAAGGGAGGGAGAGATGGAGAGAAACATCAATTGGTTGTTTCTCGTACACTCCCTGATGGGGACCGAACCTGCAACCCACCGAACCTGCAACCCAGGCATGTGCCCTAACCCAGAATCAAACCTGTGACCCTTCACTTTGCAAGATGGCATTCAACCAACTGAGCCCACACAGGCCATTCTCCAGCCTTTTACATGCTCCTATCCTTCGCTCTTCAAACTTATTAGAGGACCGTCCCTGGCACACATCCTCCTTCTTAGGAACAAGGAGTGTGAGGTGGAGACAGGATAGGTTGGGACATAAGGTCCAGTTTAGTGTGTGTCCCAGCCCAGTCCCTACTTAGCCCAAATCCTCATCTGCCCCTGGTAGTGGGGCTTGGCCCAGCCAGGGAAGAAATGCTGAGCCCCTGTGACCCATCAGGTTGGCCTCCCCTCTGGAGGTTATCTTCTGAGCAGGTACCCCCTTCTGAACTAGGGGTGCAGGGCTTTGAAACTGGAAAATGCCAGGTCTGAAAGAGAAGAAAGAACAAGTCCAGCAACACACAGAGCTCTGTGTATTCAGAGGGAAGTTGGCAGGGCTGTGCTCCGGCAGGGAAACTCCGAGTGGTACAACAGGACGTGCCCAGAGTGAAGAAATCATGCTAATTGTCTGCGCCTGAGCTGAAGAACACCACCCAAAATGAAGAGAGAAAGGGGAGCCCTGTCCAGAGCCTTCAGTGCCCTGCGCCTCACTCCTTTTGTCTACCTTCTTCTGATCCAGACAGGTAGGAGACCACAAGGGTACGAAAGGGTTTGGAGAAGGGACAGGGGCTTTCAAAGGTAAGGGAGGGGACCAGATGCCTTCAGGATGGGAGGAGGGGAGAGAGCTCAGCTGCCACCGTGGGAAGAATCTCAGTGAATTCAGGCATTAGTGTTGAATGTATTTCTTCATTCTGTTGCCCGCTGCCTGGCCCCTGCCCACTCCCCGAAAGGCTGCATGACTTTGGAGCTCCCACAGCTCCAAAGGACATTAGATAAAGGGCAATGAGCCATTTTTTATAGGGTGTCTTGTTGGGATGGGCCAGTTCGGCATTCTTTCTGAGGATTACAGTGGGGCTCCAAAGGATGGGGCAATCTTGGTTCTATGCTTCTGCAGCCCCCCATCTTGGCTTCTCTGACTGTAAAACAGCAGGAGGTATAAGAAGCTTTAGCGATAAAGAGCCTCCTGGTTGTGGAGATTAACACCAACCTGCCCATAACTCACTCACACCATCAACTCCTGCCGCTGTACCACCCCGACCAGCTAGTTGGAGAATGGATCTTATTTTAAGTGCACTTGCTCATGTATAAACACACATGTACATGCTGTTCCAGGGAGCCTAGGAATTCACAGTTTAGTTCAGCGAACAGCTGTAGAGGTCATTTTAATAAAACAGAGGAACTATTATGAGTCAGATATGAAGAGGATGCCCAGGATCCAAGAGAAGTCACCTACCTCGTGAGGAAACCAGCGCTGGTTGCGCAGGGTCAGGTTGAGGAAATCTCAGGAGAGGTCACCTGGGGATGTCTGCACTAAATTCTAGGGGAGCAGAAAAATAGGTGGGCGGTGGGGAGATGGGCATTGTAGTTGGGGAGATGGCCAACGGCGGACAGCTTAAAATGGCATTCTGTGTCGTGTCTAGGGACAGCCCGGGAGGAGAGGAAAGTGTGAACTAAGTTAGGCAAGGGCTTTGGAAACTACAGGAAGTAAATTAGAATATGGCCCGTAAACAGGGGCGTGGGGAGGGCATCGAAAGGTCTTATTCTGAGGACAGGCAAAGCCAGACGAGGATTTTATATAGCGCACTTTGCAGTCAGGCATTGGTGGGCAGCCTGGAGGCCAACAAGACAGAAAAGGAATCTTGTGTGCATTTCCCAGGGTGGCTATAACAAAGAACCACCAACTGGGTGGCCTAAACAACAGGGGTTTGCTGCCTCACAATTTTGGAGACTAAAAGTTTGAGGTGAAGATGTTGGCCAGGCCCAGTGGACGTGCTAGGAAAGGACCTGTTTTAGCCCTTCGCTGATTCTAGTAATTCCTTGGCTTACGGCAGCACAACTCCAACCTCTACATGATGCTCTCTTTGTGCTTGTGTTTGCATCCACATTTCCCCTTTTCACCAGGCCACCAGTCACATCGGATTAGGGGCCCACCTGATTCCCCGTGTGACCTCACCTCAGCTTATTACCTCGGCAATAACCCCACTGCTAACTAAGGTCACATTTTGGGGGACTAGGAGTTACGGCTTCAACATAGGAATTTTATTTCTTTATTTATTTTTAAGATTTTATTCATTATTTTTAGAGAGAAGGGCAGGGAGGGAGGAAGAAAGGGATCAATGTATGGTGGCCTTTCACCTGCCTCCAGCTGGGGACAATGCTGGAGACCTGGCTTGCAACCTGGTTATGGGCCCTGGCTGGGAACTGAGCCAGTCAGGCTCAATTAGGGTTTACAGGCTGGCACCTATCCACTGAGCCACCAGCCAGGGCTCTCAACATAGGAATTTTAGGGCACATAATTCAACCCCTAATGAGGCTAGTGTAACAGTTCAGGCAAGAAATAACATGGGCTGGGATCAGAATAAAGATAGAAGGAATGAGACCTGTTGAGATAATTGTATGGAAAGTCAGGACCTAGTGATTGGTAAGAAATGGGAGGATCCGGAGAGGGAGGTGAGGCTTCTGTGTGAAACTGTAAACAAAAAATGGGACACCTTGGGGCTATGTAATTAGTATTATCCTTGTTAAGGTTGAAAGCCTATGCTGCCTGTGAGAAGACACTGACTAGCCTGAAGCTAGGGGGCAGGGAGATCAGGGCTGATGAGAGCTATGTATGGAAGCTGTCAGCCCATAGGTAAGAATTAAAATAATGAGAATGGACAATAGCACCCAGGATGAGAAAATGGGCTGAAAATCGAACACTGAGTAACCCCAAGATTTGTAGAGAAAAAAAACGTCCCATGGAGGAGACCAAAAGAAACAGTCCCACGAGCAAACGGAGAACTACAAGACCATGGTGCCCACAAAGTCAAGGGAGTTGAGAGTTTTCTGGAGAATCAACATCAGAGGTATCAAGGGGGTCTAGTAAAATAAGGATTTAAAAGGGTCTGTTAGATATGGCATTTAAGAGATTCCTGTTCACCTTGCTGGGAAAGGTATCGGTGGAAATTACAATGATTTGAGGAAATAATGAGAGCTGTAGATTTGGAGGAAGTATTTTGGGACTAGGAAGTACGCATGAAATATACAAATCAGAGATGTCCCTAATTCCTTCAGGTCATCAAATGATAAGGAAAAAGTACAAAAAGATATTAGTCAGCGTGACTGGGCAAAAACAAAAGGTGACAAAGGGCCCAAAGTGTGGAAGAATGTAACTTAATAAATATAGCAAAAATCCTAAATATAAATTATGCTAATAAGATATTAGATATGACCCATGATAGGTAAGAAGTAAGTGCAAGGTCAGGCCATTGTACTGCTATGAACTCAGAGCAATAAAGAACTGAGGTTCTATAAGAAATTTCTGCCATCTTCAATATATTAGGAAAATGCCAATTTCTGTGAGAAATAAATTTCATAACTTAAGTGCTTGGTATGAAGTATGTAGCAGTACAATGAAGTTCCAGGCAAGGCATGGGGTGAGGAAGGACTCTATTCTAGGAAGTTTTTCAGGGACCAACTTAATGGAGCTCTATCAACGTTGACATGTGTTTTCAATGGTCACCCTGAGATTTATCTCCATTTCTTTCATATAGAGAACTTTAAAATGGGGATGAAAGGGTCCTAAACCAGCCAATAAGTGGTACCTACCCTTTTCACTGGTTCATTGGCTAGAACTCGGTCATCTGACCATACCTAACAGCAAAAGAGGCTGAGAAATAATTGTTTTTAAGATTGGCACCAAAAGCGGGGCTTAGACCAGACCACCCCAGCTCCCAATGATTCCCCTTAATCTCTTGTGCTATGGTAGCAACCACCAAGCCAGCCTCAGACAAGTGACACCCAGTCTTTAAGGCTCGGGCCCTAATGTGGACGAATGAAGCTTTCCTAAATTCATCACAGCCCAATTTGTGGAACATGCAAACAAGGCTTTTCTAGAGCTAGGACACTATTTTACAGACATAAACAGAGCAAGCCACAAACCTAGCTAATCTGATTTGCAAGATATAGGATAACAACATAATACAATACACAATAACCCCAGCACGTTCATAGTCGGTGATGTCCTTATATAGCAGGGCCAAAGAGTGGACTGATTTCTCAGAGCATCACTCATTGGGAAGGATGTTAAAAACTAAAATCAGCCCTGGCCAGTGTGGCTCAATTGGTGGGAGTGTTGCTCCGGCCACCAAAAGATTGCAGGTTCGGGTGAGGATGAAAGAAAAAAAAAAAGACAGGCAGTATGGATGGTCCAACACCAGAGCTCTCCCCACTGGGATATGGAAATTGGATTTTAAAGGGAAAAAATCAGAAAAAGGTATTTTTTTTTTTCTTTTGAAAATCCACACTGTGTACTGCCCTTGGATTACCATATGTTGCTTTGGTCACCACACCTCAAGAAAGAAATAATGGAGTTGGAGAAAGCCCAGAGAAGGGTACCTCGGATGGCCAAGGGGCTGAAGGCACTTCTTTATGGAGACAAATCCAGAAAGAACAAAAATCCTTCGCATACAAAAAGGAGTATAACTGTGGTTTATGATGGTAGAAATTATGGATTAGGTATCTATAGATCAAATCCTCTAATACATGTTTGGCACCGTTGCACTGATGCCTTTAAAAGGTAAATGTAAGGCCAGTCAATGGAAACCTTTGCCATGCACCAGGGAGTGCGTAAGAATGAGTGGATGGTGGTGTTTTCGAGAAAGACGCTATCAGGGGAGCCTGAGGCTATTGGCACAGCAGGGCAAAGTCCTACTTGAGGAAGGCCACCTACCTGACCCAGTGTGGCACTGTTTAAGTTGACAGGTACATCTTGTTTCGATGTCCATTTCCTCTTGTTCAGCCTCCCATGGGAAGAGAAACGTCTACGAAATGACGCCTCAGAGACTAGAGGCCAGTAATTAATCACTTCTCAAGGGTGAATAGTCCTAGTCCTGTTCTTTTCTACTGTGGATCACAATCTTTAGCTACTTTCTCATCTGTGTCCTGCTCTGGCATCTGTCCCAGTTCTCTGTGTCCCTTGAGAGTGGAACCCTGAACATAATACAGACTCCAGGTCTGGCACGAGTTTTGGGAAACAGTGTTTGCTGGCCAAAGGCTCTTTGTCAGCTTCTGAGAAAGACCACCCCCTTCGCTACTGAACACCCCGACATGCCCCTCCCTGCAAGCCCTAGGCAGGAAGAAGGCTCCCACCTAGGGAAGAGAAAGGCCTGGGGCAACCCACGTGCTGTAGCTTCTCCGATGTTTGCATCCTGAAGAAGCCAGTATAAGTTGATGGAAAGAGCAGACCTGAGGGGCAGAAGCCATCACAGAAGGACCAGTAGGACCTGGTGTGGGGTAGGAGAGAATATCCTCAAGAGGAAGCCAGAAAAGATAGAAGGGGGAGGGAACACCTTCCACTTTTTCCTGGGGCTAGGGCTGTCATTGCCCAACCTCTCGAAAGGAGGAAATGAGACCCTCAAAGGTTGTGCTTGGGGTTCCTAAGCCCCAAGACGTGTCTGCATATATGACGCTCATGTGCATACCTCAGTGCTTCAGACTGGGTCCTGAGGAAGGGGCTTAGATATTTGCCAGCTATTTGATTGTCACCATCATGGATTTAGGGGGTGCAATGATTTTGTTCAGGGGCGCCTCAGGTCACACATAACAAAGCCTTTTTGCCTATTCAGGGAAAGTTGAAAGCTTGCTTTTCTAAATCAGGCCAAGTCTGGGACCTAACAGTTGCTAGGCAGGTAAATAATCACAGAAACTAGAAACAGAAGAAATCTAAAGGATCATGTGGTCAAACGGATTTCAGTCTGATACACAGAGTCATAGGGATTCCTAGTAGCACTCCAAGTTAGCGTGGAAGACAGGACCCAGGTACCCGCCACCTTCTCTGCCAAGTCAGGGGAACTGGAACTAGATTTCATTTCTTTCCATTTTTTTTTTTTTTTTTTTTTAAAGATTTTATTTCATTATTTTTAGAAAGAGGGGAAGGGAGAGAGGCAGAGAGGGAGAGACATCAATGTATGGTTGCTTTTCACCTGCCTCCAGCCACAGACCTGACTGGAGACCTGGTTTGCAACCTTGTTATGTGCCCTGGCTGGGGAATCGAACCTGCGACCTTTGGGTTTGCAGGCCAGCACCTTATCCACTGTGCTACCAGCCAGGCCCCCATTTCTTTCCATTTTTATATAAGGTTCTGTTGGGACAAAAATACCTTTAATAAAAGCATTTGAAAACAATTGAATTATTTATTCTCCTCCCCCAAATTAAGACTGTTCTCCATAACAAGCATATAATACTCATATATATGGCAGCTTTAATCATGAGTAGTCGCCTCTGTGCTGAAGGTTTCATGATTCTAGCATACCTGGCAGGTAATGAATATCAGTTTCATTCGATCCTACCGCCTCATTATACAGAGGAAGAAACTGAGGCACAAAGACATGAAAGAATAGTCAATTGGCCTTCTCTTGACCACTTTCAAAAATGATGAGCTCACTACATGACAATAACTGACACCCATACTACGCTTTTCCACTGTGAACTTGATCCAGCAGTTGCTCTTGTTAGTGTTATTATTTTCTAAGTAAATATTGTGAGACCTAGAAAGGTGACTTGCCCAAATCCACATGGCCAGTTAGTTGGTAGAGCCCAATCTTGCCAGGCCTGCTGATCCCAAACTTTCTTCTTTACCCATCCTAAATCCCTCTTCTAAAGGGGATACAAATTGGGCTGGACTTTGGTTTCGGAAATCCACCTACCCAGTTGCAGGGCTGTTCTGCACTGAGCAGACCTCGTAAGATGCCACGTGCATCTGGGGCAAGGAGAGGGGAAGCCCTTGGTCTGACTGGAGGGTGGCCCAGGTGTCTCCAGGCCTCTAAATTCCTCCTTTATTGGCACTGTCCTGTGACATGCTCCTTTCTCTGTGAATCTCTGTCCCCATGCTTTCTCCGTCACCACCACCCCCACTCTCCCAATTCCCAATCAAGGAGAAAACCTGACAAATTCACCCGAAGGTATAGGCTCCAGGGAATAAAGACATTTGTCTGTTTTGCACATTGATCTATCCCAAGGAGACAGAACAGTGGCTGGCACATGGTAAGCGCTCAACCAATATTTCTAGAAATGAATTACTCGGGGTGTGGGTGAGCTGGAATCTTCCTCAAGAGGAGGGCAATGAGGGAAAATGCCAGAAGCAGAGGGCCAGATAGAAGAAAGGTTGAAAGGTTAAGGGCAATGGGGTGGGTGGGTGGGAGGGATGACAGAGGAGCAGAGGGGCCCACAGCCACAGGGGGAGAGGGGATGGCACCAGAGACTAAGAAAGAAGGACCGACAGGCATGACAGGCCCAGAACAGGGAGACACAGAGAGACTGGAGGATGTAACAGTAGGAGTGAGGTCAGGAACTGAGATCTGACGCTGCCCTCTGCCCACGGGCCTCTGTTCACAGAGCCCCTGCAAGGGGTGAACATCACCAGCCCAGTCCGCCTGATCCATGGCACAGTGGGGAAGTCAGCCCTGCTTTCCGTGCAGTACAGCAGCACCAGCAGCGACAAGCCCGTGGTGAAGTGGCAGTTGAAGAGGGACAAGCCGGTGACTGTGGTTCAGTCCATTGGCACAGAGGTCATTGGCACCCTGCGGCCTGACTATCGAGACCGCATCCGCCTGTTTGAAAACGGCTCCCTGCTTCTCAGCGACCTGCAGCTGGCGGACGAGGGCACCTACGAGGTCGAGATCTCCATCACTGATGACACCTTCACTGGGGAGAAGACTATCAACCTTACTGTGGATGGTAAAGTGCTCCGGCAGGGGAGGGGGTGGGACTGGCACTGGGACTGGCACTGGGACTGGGCAGGGTCTGCTGGACCCTGGAAGGACCAACACCAAGACCCCCTGGGAGTTGAGAGGGAGCTGGTTGGATGTTAGCAGTTAGTGGGTAGAAAACATGATAGTGCTTACTGTAAGCCGGAAGCTCTTCTATTGACTCATTTAATGCTTATAATAATCATGGGATTGTTAATATCATTATTTCCATCTGCAGAAGAGGAAACTGATGCACAAAGAGGTTGAATAACTTGCACAAGTCATGCAGCTAGTAAGTGATAGAGCCAATAATTGAACCCAAGCAGTGGGAGTTCGGCTTAGTTGCTCCATACTGGGTCAGTTTAAGACATCTTAGAAAGGTATTAGGGAAGGAGGGAAGGGAAGGTAGGTCCATGAGTAAAGGACCTAAAGGACCATGGCTGTCATGTTCAGCATTGTACCTCCTGTGCTTAGTAGGTGATCAATGAGTGGCTGATAAATAAATGTGTGAATGAATGGATGGATGGATGGATGGATGGTGGTAAAGAACTTGACTAATGACCTCCAAAGGGCCTCTCAGACCACACATTGCGCTGCACTGTGCTGCACTGAAGGTAGTTAAGGGGAAGGGAAAAGCTTCGTGGCCCATGGCTCACAGGCTCCCCTCCCTGCGCTCAGTGCCCATTTCAAGGCCACAGGTGTTAGTGGCCTCGACCACGGTGCTGGAGCTCAGTGAGGCCTTCACCCTGAACTGCTCTCATGAGAATGGCACCAAGCCCAGCTACACCTGGCTGAAGGACGGCAAGCCCCTCCTCAATGACTCTCGGATGCTCCTGTCCCCTGACCGGAAGGTGCTCACAATCACCCGGGTGCTGCTGGAGGACGACGACCTGTACAGCTGCATGGTGGAGAACCCCATCAGCCAGGGCCGCAGCCTGCCCATCAGAATCACCGTGTACAGTGAGTCTCTCTGCCTGCCCTCCCTTTAGGACTCACAGCCTTGAAAGTGCCCAGGAGGGGCCACAGCCCAAACAGAAAGACAGAGAGGAAGAGATGTGGCCAACTCTCCACGGAGGACAGCAGTAGGTGGGAAGTGGGTGCTGGGCACCCTCTGCCACGGGCCAGCCATACTGCCCAGAGCTCCTTTTCTCTTCCACCTCAGCTGAGCTGAGCTGAGTCCTCTCACCACAGCTGGAAGAGACCTCACACTCTGAGGTCTCTCATGTCTCTGCCTTCTTCTCCCTGTAGGAAGAAGCTCACTGTACATCATCTTGTCCACAGGAGGCATCTTCCTCCTTGTGACCTTGGTTACAGTCTGTGCCTGCTGGAAGCCCTCCAAAAAGTCCAGGTAGCTCCTCATGTTCCATACCCTGAGCACCCCCACCCTTCAGACCACAACCCCAAGCTCTCTTCTGCAACCTTTTTAAAGGCCTTTCTTCCCAGGTCCCTGCACTCTTCCCCAGGAGATGTGTCTCACCACTGCATGTGATGTGTGTGGAGCCACCACCGGTGCTCACAGTTCTCAGTCATCCATGACCATTAGCAATGGTTTCCCTTGCAGGGCACCTTCCATGGGCTGGGCACTGTGGCTGTCATTAGTGTGTTACCCTTTAAATATGACCACCTGCAGTTTACACAGAAGGACACAGACTTAAATTGGTTAAATGACCTGCCCGCAGTCACCGTGCTAGCAATAGGCAGGATACAGACTTAGATGTGACTCATTCCAGCATCATCCTGTTATAAGGCCTCCTCTACAGCCATCCTATCACCCAACCCCAGACAGCCTCCTGCTCATACTCGCTCGCTCTGTTCATGGGGTGTTGGGCTGATTTGCAGAAAGAAGAGGAAGCTGGAGAAGCAAAACTCCCTGGAATACATGGATCAGAATGATGACAGCCTGAAACCAGAAGGTGAGCTCCCGGTGGCCCACTCCCCCATCCCATCCTCACCCAGATCTGCTGGCTGCTGGGAAAAGGCAGAACTGGGCCACAAGGAAGCCGGCTCAGCAGGACCCCTTCCTCCACCGCCCACCCGAAGACTGCAGAGCAGAGAGAGGTGCAGCCAAGGTAGGACCCCACATGCTGCAGAGCCTTTGGTGGTGGTTGGGACTTGACTGGACACTTGGGGACCAGAATGTAGGTACTGACTGGTGGGCAGATGGTCTGTCCCTGGGCCGGCCACCCCATTCTTTGTCCCATGCAGCGGACACCCTCCCCAGAAGCACAGAGCAGGAGCGGAAGAATCCCATGGCGCTCTATATCCTGAAGGACAAGGTGAGAAGCTTGGGGCTGAGTTTCACAAACACCAGGGAGCCCGTACCACGCCCTGGTGCTGGGTGGCCATGCTATGTGGTTATCCCTTTATAGTACTCAGAAGAACCTGAGATATAGTTGTGCCATCCCACTTTGTAGATGAGAAAAATAAGGTTGTCAAAGGGAAAACGACTTGCCCAGGATCTAGGCTTCCACCTTAGGTGGTTGAACACCAACTCTGGTGATTTCCCCTCTATTCCACAACTAACTCTGTCCCAGGCTGTCGGAGACAGGTGGAAAGGGGACAATAAAGAGGCAAAGCACTCAAATTAATGCATTTCCATATTTACTGAGCACCTATCTGCCAGGCAACCTGCTAAGTGTCGTGCATTGAAAACAAAAACAAACGAAACAGACCTCTGCCACCTTCCAAGGTGTGGCGAGAACTATCTCCTTCACCTTGGTTTTCCCAGCGCCCTCGAACACATTGGCGTCCCTAGACGACCGCTGCTTGCTGACAGTGGTGCCTGTCCTTGCAGGACACCCCCGAACCGGAGGAGGAGCCCGCTGCGGAGCCCCGGAGCGCAACGGAGCCTGGCCCGCCAGGCTACTCCGTGTCACCGGCCGTTACCGGCCGCTCGCCCGGATTGCCCGTGCGCTCTGCCCGCCGGTACCCGCGCTCGCCAGTGCCTTCGCCTGCCCCGGGCCGGACGCACACGTCGCCGTCCCGGGCCCCCGGCTCGCCCGGTCGCTCGCGCGCACTTCGGACTGCAGGCGCGCGCCTGATCCGCGAGCAGGAGGAGACCGGCCCGGTGGGGATCAGCGCCTGAGCCGCCCTGGAGCCGTCCTCCCTGAGGGCTCCCGCGAGCTGGGGCTGGGGGGGTCGGAGAGGCCAGAAATCATGAAGAAGGGAGGTCCCCGCAAGCGCGCTCTGGGCGCACGGGTCTTGCCTGAGGACATGGATGAGCTGGGGCAGACCAAGGGCGCAGAGGGGCGCCGGTTCACGTTTAATTCTGGTTCACTGGCAGTGTTCCCGGTGGATATGGGTTATATGTACGCCTTAGGACCATATAGAAGATTACATTTTGGGCCCAGTCCTCCGAGGGTCTTAGGGAAACTAACATCAGTAACCTAACTCCTGTGACTACCCTGTGCCCTTCCTAGGGAGCTCTGTGGCATCCCACCCACCTCCCTCCCCTGGAAGGACTCTTTCCCACAAGCTCAGATTAGACAGCCCTTTTGCTTCAAACGCACAACTGTCTAAGGGGAAGTCGGATTCCAGCTCCAGCGTCCAGAAGTCATTGTGAAGGCAATGCCTTGGGGCCCCTTTTTGGCGGCACCTGGACCTGAGTACCTACCAGCTGGCCAGGGAGGAATCTCAAGCCCCATTCTTTTGCCCTCTGACCTGGGCCCTATCAAAAACAAATGATTCAAGTAGCTCGGCCTCCTTCCAAAACCCCCCTCAGTGGCATGCTAAGTGGTCTTCCAGTCTATTCCTGAAGAGCAGGGGATTCTTTCTCACTCACGCCCCTGGCCCAGATCAAGGGAAGGACTGGTTTTAACCCCCTCATATTTATGCCTTCTCCTTGCTTCCTTACAAAATCAGGCTTTCAAACAATCATCCACCCCAGGAAAGGCTGCTGGGCTTCCTCCAGCTGTGAGAGGTTAAGGTTTGACTTGCCAGAGAAATGGCGAGGGTGGGGAAGGCTCACTGCTCCCCAGGATGGCAGGGAGACATGATCCAGCCCTGCCACCACCACCACCAGCTCCCAGGTGCTTGGATCCCAGGAGGCAGGAGGAGGGCAGACTCCTCCTAATCACACAAGCATCGGAACACAGAGAAGTCGGGCCACTAAATGGCCAGGCTATGCCCATGCCCCCGCCTATGGAACAGTTTGTAGGACAGACAATAATCTACTGTGTGAAGAGAGGGCAATTAAAAAGCCAAAAGAAGAGACCTTCTGGGCCTTCTGACCTCTGTTCCCTGGTGCCTGTAGGGGTCCTTCCATCCCCGGCCCCTCCTCCACCTCCAAAGGGGCAGCTCTGACTTTCTACCATCCCACAGAGCAATTCCCAAAGCCCCCATTTGCACCCTTCCCACTGGAGCAAATTTTGCCCCAGCCCCAAGGGCCCCTCCACCTTTACCTGTCAGCGTCCCCAGCCCAGCAGCCTGTGCCTGTGCACTTCACCTGGCTCACCTGAGCAGCTGTGCTTTTGCAGCGCCCCTTGGTTAATGGGAACAGCTCCCCTAACCTTCCCGGGTGCCTCATCCAGAGATAAAACATGCAGAGTAAGCCGCTCAGGCAGGGGTGAGAGGCAGCACTAGCAGAAGGGGTAAATGCTGGCCACCCTGAGAGGCAGGGGTGAAGCTTGGAGTGAGATGAGGTGAGTCCTGCTATACCCCATACCCTGACGCTGAACCCCTGAGGGCCCAGGCCCAGCTGCCCAGGCTCAAGCCAAATCGGCCTGGGATGGGTGGGGGAATAGGGCTGGGAGGGTGGGAGGGTGAGGGATTGGGTTTTGTTTCTATTTTATTTTGTTTGGCATCTTTGCATCCGAGTGCTTAGCACGTACTGGATGCTCAATAAACTTTTGATGAAATGAAATGACAACCGTCTTCCACGTAAGCAACAAGAACCAAATGAACTTAAGCCCTGGCTGGTAGCACAGTGGATAAGGCGCCGGCCTGCGAACACAAAGGTCGCAGGTTCGATTCCCCAGCCAGGGCACATAACCAGGTTGCAAACCAGGTCTCAGTCAGGTCTGTGGCTGGAGGCAGGTGAAAAGCAACCATACATTGATGTCTCTCTCCATCTCTGCCTCTCTCCCTTCCCCTCTTTCTAAAAATAATGAAATAAAATCTTTAAAATTAAAAAAAAAAAAAAAGAACTTAAAAACACAAGCCATTTCCATTTTCTCTTTTCTTCTCCTCTTCCTTCACTGTCCTTCACCCTCTTTGCAAACCCGAAATTGTCCATTCCAAAATCATCACTCACTCACTCATTCATCCATTCAGGTATTCTTTTCATTTATTCAAAACAACATTTGTTCATCTCCTGACCAGGCCCTGTGCTAGACACAGGGAAAATAGCCTAACTATGCCATGCCTCCTACCTGATAGCGGTCTCATGGAGGAAGACAGATGGGTAAGCAGATGATTACAACGCCACTCTGGAAAATGCAATGACAGAGGTAAGTGCAGAGTGCTCTGGCAGCTTAAAGGAGTGTTGTCTAGTCCTGATTAGGCTATCTTGGAGGAGAATAGGCCTGAACTTAGTCTTACAATAGAAAGATCAGTTAATCAGGTGGAGAAAAGAAAAGGATGAAAGAACACATAGTCCAGGCAGAAGGAGCAGCAGGTATGAAAGCTTGAAGTGTAAAGTGAGTCCAGACTCCTCGGTCCTCAAACAATGTGGATTACCCAGGGACAAACATTATGCAGCCCTGTAGCGGAAACTAGACGTGGACCAGTGACAAGGTCAGGGAGCTGAACCTGAGACTCCTGCATTAAGTTGGTATCCTAGAAAGGGTTCCCAGTTGGTAGTATCCCAGGCTTCTAAAATAAAAAGGCAAACCCTCTCTGGAGAAAAGCATATCCTAACAGTTACAGAGATTAAGACCAATCAAAGATGAGTTTACAGTGAAAGGTCTTCAACACAAAAGGAAACAAATCACCACGAATAAGAGTCAGCAGATTAAGAAGCAATAGATTCAGATTCCCAAGGCCTGATATTGAGACTATCAGATAGCAAACATAAAATAATCATATGAGATAAATAAAAGAGAAAATCACAAAAGTTAACAAGCAGCAAAAAGCTAGCAAAAGTGATCAAATTTGAAAAAAGTAGAATTTTTATAAATAAAAATAGAATTTATTGAAATAAAATGGAAATGAAAGAGTTACCACATTAAATATAGATGAAGAGAGTTTGTTCATTGGAAGATGTATCTGAAGAAATTGTTTAAATAAGGCACAAACAAGGAGATGAAAAATTTGAAAGCCCATAATCACTCTTTGTACTCAACATTGCACTGGTAAAGCAAGAAAAAGGAACAAAAAGATAAAAATATGGGAAAAAGACAACCAAAATTGTTATTATATTTAGAGATATGATTCTTCTATGTAGAACACACAGAAGAATCTACAAACGATTAGATGTAGTATCAGGGTACTTCAGTTCTTCATTGCTCTGCAACAAACCACCCCAAAATTGAGTGACTTAAAAGAATCATCATTTTATTTCAGCACAATTCTTTGTGTCCATAATTTGGGCTGGACTTAGCCTGGCAACTCCTTTGCTGGTGTTGTGTGAAGTCACTTACGTGGCTGGCAACTTGAGCTGAGTTGGATGCTGACGATGGCCTCACTCACAGGTCTGGTGATTGAGACTGGCTGTTGGTTAGTAGGTTTTTGACTTCCCAGCTAGAAAAACTCATCACTGCTCTCTGGCTTCACAAAGTTTCTTCACATGGTAGTTGCAGAGCCATGTTTCATGAGGTCAAGGGCAGATGCGGCACCACCTCTTGAGGCTTAGACTTAAAAGCTCCACAATGTCACTTGCACTATATTCTGTGGGTCAAAGCAGTTTACTAAGCCAGCCTAGCTTCAAGGAGTTAAGAAAAATATTCCACTGGAATGGCAAGAAGCATTGAAAAGGGGCAGGTAAGTATATAGGATGGTGGGGGGTTATTGCAACAATCTGCAAATAATCGCACCAGGAGGTTCACCAAGTTAGCTAAGAATACATTTAACAAAACGTGTGGAAGATCGATATAAAGCAAATTTTAAAGCTTTATTAAAAGGCATTAAAGATGGCCTGGATAGAGAAGGAGGTATACATGTCCATGAATAGGAAGAGTTCATGTTATACAGTGGCAGTTCTATGTATTCAGTCAATTCGACAAGGTTTTCAAGGACTCTGACAAGCTGAAAGGCACAAAAATAGCCAAGACACTTCTGAAAAAGACAGGGCAGGGGTCAGCTGGCCAGATATCTGGTTTGCAATGCCCTAGACTATCATCAACCAATGTTGTATCTGGGCCCACCTTTGTGGTTCTTATTACCATTGTGAGAGGCCCTTCAGCAAAAACCACCAAGAAGCTTTGAAAAAATAAAGGTTATTCCTCACAGGACCTGGAAATTACACAGCACACGTAGGGCCACACAGTGAGGTTGTGATCCCAGGATTTTGAGGGACTCACTCTTGATTGGCAAATTTAAAACATAAAACAGGAATTTAAAGTGGGGAAGAAAAGAATCAACAAGTGGCCAAAAATAGTTATTGAAATCAGTCAAGGTCTCTAAAACAAAGAAACCTCAGCAGGGGAGGCAGCCTCTCTAGTGGTGTGGCTGGCAATGTGTTTTTTTCAAAGAACTTCATTGAAGTGGATACACTGAAATAGATGCCTTGGAAATCAAAGCTTAAGTAAGGCACTGCTTTAAGAAAAAAGAGAAAAAGAAGAAAAGCTGTTGCAGCTTATACTACACCATCAAAACTTTTTAGACACACCCTGGCTGGTGGTACAGTGGATAAGGTGCCAGCCTGCAAACCCAAAGGTCGGTGGTTCGATTCCCAGCCAAGGCACATAACCAGGTTCCAAGCCAGGTCTCCAGCCAGGTCTGTGGCTGGAGGCAGGTGAAAGGCAACCATACACTGATGTCACTCTTCCTCTCTGCCTCCCTCCCTTCCCCTCTCTCTAAAAATAATAAATAAACTCTTTAAAAAAAAACAAAACCCTTTTTATACAGCTCTAGTAATTGAGATCATGTAGTGTTCATGCAGGAATAGACAAATACACCAAGGAAACAAGTTATACACATATGAATATTTGATGTGTGACCAAGAAATTAGTACCAGGCACTGGTACCAAGCAATAGGTAGTGCTGGGATTACTGGTTACTATCTGGGGGGTGGGGGGGATGTATTCCTAACTCAAGCCATATAAAATAATCAGTGATAAATCAAAGACTTAAATGTGAACAATTTAAACTTTAAGAAGACAACATGTCAGAATAGTTTTGACTCTCATGTAGAAGTTTGCTTTAAAATCAAAAAGAAGAGCCTGGCTGGGTGGCTCCATTGGTTGAAGCATCATCCTGTAGGCCAAAATGTTGTAGGTTTATACAGACATTTCACAGACGAGGAACACGGGGCTCAAGAGGTTATGTGAGTTATTCAAGGCCTCTCTGCCTATAGTTCTAGGATCTCAACCTAGTGTGACTGACTTCAGTTCCACCTGAATTCTTACCTTTCGCCCCATCAGCTTGGCCAGCAGACATCCCCAGCTGCATCTTCTGAGAACAAAAAAGAAGCCAGAGGTGGGAAAATTTCCTCTGGGTGGTCCTTTAGGAGGGCACCCAATCCCTGTCCTCTCATTCCCCTCTTAGAAGCAATTACGAGTTACTCGCAGAACACAAAAACCAGAGGGTGAAGCAAGGTACTCTCCCAGTTGGTCACTGGGTCTGCACATCACCCAGGCCTTAACGTTGACTAATTATCCCTCTGACTCAGTCAATCGGCTCTTCCTGAGTGTCTGGAAATGAAACAGTCAGTGTTGATGGGCCAGGTTGTTGGAAATGAGCGCTGTGGTCTCCGGAATCCATCCAGACTCACCTTACTATTGGGAGGTTCCCTTGGCCATCACTCTCTGGATCCCTGAGGGCCCTCAAGGCCTGAACCAAGTAAGGGGAAGGAGCCCTAATGTGCTACAGAAACAGCTCAAAGTAATTGGCCGCTTCTATCCCCATCAGTTCTTAGCACTTGGCTCTCTGGGGTCTGGGAATGTACTATCACCTGTCCCTTCTCACTCAGCTGAGGACAGGGCTAGTCATGAATCTGAATTCCTTCAGGACTTGCCATCTTTTCCCCTGAAGGAAATTTACGCCATCTCTCTGGATCATACACATTTGAGTACAATCAAGTTGGCATTAAATCCTTAGCTGAGAGCTTGGTAAATCTCCCCAAGCTCCATGTGTAAGCAGAAGAGACAATCAAAGGACTGCTAACAGCAACATTCGTGGGGAGCATGTGGTCAGGGGGCCAGACAGACGTACAGGCTCTATATGCGGGAAATCTCAGGGTGGCAGTGTGGGCAGTAAATTCAGCCCATCCTTGGCTGACTTCAGGGTACATATGAAGGCCCCCTTCATCACTCTGGCTCCAAAGACCCTGGACCCTGTCAACTCCACTCTGCCTGGCGCATATGCCATAGACTTTGTCGCTACCCAACTTAGTGCCTTCACTTATGAAATACCAAGCTATTCTCTGATCCCACTTGCTACCCACCGGCTCTGTCACTCTGTCTATTCTCCACCCCTCCGAAGTGCTCGGGCTGTAAAAACCATGGTGTTTTCTTGTCCTAATTGTCTTCATCAGTCTTGGTCTGTGTTTGAGGGGAAAGAGAAGGCATTGTGAAGCAGCCTTCCCTCCTCTTGATTGGGTATTAGAGCTATAGCTTGAAGCTGGCACTGAGGCCAGGCTGGGAAAGGGGAGGAAGGGAGAGAGTCAGCTAGGTTAGGAGCCCTGCTGAGGAGCTGGCCAGGAATAATGGGAAACAAAGGCTGGACAGTCTTCTGTTGAGGCCAGCCTTAGCTTTCCGGGAACAGCTCCAGGAAATGGCTGAGATTCCAGATTTGGAAGGAAGAGACCTGTAAACAGGAGGTGGGCTCTGAGAGGGGAGTGCAGCCTCTCCCCAGGGATGGGGCTGGGAGCAACGGTGTGAGAACTGACACCAGGCCTGTCTGCTGCAGATGGAAGGTGGCAGGGCGGGAAAGGCTGAAAAATGGGTGACTCAAAATTGGTGAAAATTATTCCTGCCAAGGGTACTTGAATAGTTTCAGTGATGAGGTGTGCATAAAAATAACGATATTGGTGAAACCTGTTGGTCACTTATAATGCATTAGGTTGCTGTACTAAATGATCTCTGTTTTATCTCATCTCATTCTTATTCCGGCTATCAAGGTACATACCACTATTATTATTCCCATTTACAGATAAGGAAAGTGACTAGCAGGGGTTAAGGAATATGCTCAAGGTCTCCCAGAGGCTTATCTTGTCCATCTCTGAGCTGAATAGGAACACACAGTGGGCCTTTCCACCTTGTCTGGAGCCTGCATATCCTTCCTTATCTTCTGCACCCGCCCCCACACACACACCTCAGCCCCATCTATCCTTGGGGAATGGACCAAGGAATGACCGTTCCACTCTACTTAGTTTCCTCAGCCATTAGCCCACTTTCCTCTATCCTCAGCTTCTTCATGCTGTGCCCAGAAATCCCACCTCTGGGTTTCTGTTCCGCTCTAGAGAGGGCTACTTGGAAGCAAAGGAATAAGGGTGGGGAGTCAAAGTTTAAATAGAGGCTTGGGGTTAGATAATCAAGGCCGTGGTTCAAGTTCTGGTTACTAACTTGAGGATTACCTTGAAGAAACCCCAGACCAGCCCTGACTGGTGTGGCTCAGGTGGTTCAATGTTGTCCCGTCAAAGCGAAAGATCACCAGACCAACTCCCAGTCAGGGCATATGCCTGGGTTGTGGGTTCAGTCCCCCATCAGGACATGTACAAGAAGCAATTGATTGATATTTCTCTCCCTCTCTCTCTCTCCCCTTCCCCTCTCTCTAAAAATAAATAAGTAAAATCCAAAAAGAAGAAAGAAAGAAAGAAAGAAAGACCTCAGGCCACATCACAAAGTTAACCTTAGGGCTGGGGTTGGAGTCAGAGGTTATGGCCAGAGGGTCAAGGCCAGAGAGTTTCTCTCCTCTGGGCTCCTCCCAGTTCTTCAAGGCACTGAGGGCCAGGCAGGAAACATCGGTTTCCTCAAAGCTGCTTCCCTCCCAGGCAGTCTCAGCCACAAACACCCACCACCAGCCCGCCTGCCCCTCCTTCCCTGGCTATGAGCTCAGAGCAGCAGGGCGAAGTGCTTGGGATCAGGACGGAGACCTGAGAGCAGCCATGGGCTCTGGAGGAGCGGGCCTCCTTGGGGTTCGGTGGCCCCTGCCTCTCCTGCTTCTGCTCGGCTCGGGTGAGTGTGGCTGTCCCGTGTCCTGTTCTATGCTCCTTTGATCCAAGGCCTGGCCAGGAAAGAAGAGGCCCCCTTGCTCCTTTGCTGCCCTTTTTCAGTAGGGGCACCAGAGATGATGATGATGATGTGTGTATAAGACAGAGGGACAGACAGATTGAGAGTTTGAAGTGCCCTCTCCCCCTTCTGCTAGCTTGTTATTGGGGAATTGATCCTCAGGTGAGAAAGCAGAGGAGGAATGCAGGGGAAATGGGGGGAGCCATTGGTAGTCAGATGGGGCTCCGCCTCCCTTTTCCCTTCCAGGAGGCATGGCCCAGGACTCTCCACCCCAGATCCTAGTCCACCCACAGGACCAGCTGCTTCAGGGCGCTGGGCCTGCCAAGATGAACTGCCGAGCCTCAGGCCAGCCGCCTCCCACCATCCACTGGCTGCTGAATGGGCAGCCCCTGAGCATGGAGCATCCAGACATCCACGACCTCCTACCTGATGGAACCCTGATGCTGTGGCAGCCCCCCACCTGGGGACGTGCCCGTGACAAGCAGGCCCTATCCACCGTCCTGGGCATCTACACATGTGAGGCCAGCAACCGGCTGGGCACAGCCGTGAGCCATGGTGCTCGGCTCTCCTTGTCTGGTGAGGCCCTGAAGGGGGAGCCCGGTGTAGGGCACAGCCGGGGTGACAGGCTGGTGGATAAGGGAGGCTCAGGCTGGGAAACGAGACGGGAGAGCTGGGATGGGGGTGAAACCTGGATGGAACACCTGGGAGGTAGGCTCTGAGAGCGGACAGTCAGTGATAAAGCAGAATGGGGCAGGTGTGGTAGGGGACACCATGGGGGGGACCTATGGGGAGGGAAGGACTGGACACTGCTCCCTGCAGAGCCTCTGGGCTCCTCCTAGTCCTTCAGGAGGATTTCCAGATCCAGCCCCAGGACACGGTGGCCATGGTGGGTAAGCAAGTAACCCTGAAGTGCAGGCCGCCCTGGGGCCACCCAGAGCCCACGGTCTCATGGTGGAAGGATGGAAAACCGCTGGCCCTCCAGCCAGAGCGGCACACGGTGAGCATAGCTCCCTTTCCCATGCTTCCTTCTGTGGGTGATCCTGGGCATACCCCGAGGGGCTGGCCGTCTTCCAGCCTCACACCCCCTGCAGAATTTGAGGGAAGGAAGCTGGGGGCCTCAGGCTTCCCTCCCCAGTCAGATCCCCTCCCACATGAGGGACTTCACAATGCACCTGGCCCTGACAGGTGACCCAGGGCTCCTTGGTGATGGTTAGAGCAGAGAAGAGCGACGAAGGGACCTACATGTGTATGGCCACCAACAGTGCCGGACAACGGGAGAGCCGGGCGGCCAGGGTGACTGTCCAGGGTAAGGGAGGGTAGCTCGAGTCAGGGCCAATGTGGCAGCAGGGGTTGGGGCGGTCCAGTCAGGCTGCTGTGGTCTGGGTTTGGCTGAGGTTAGTGACGTGGGGCTCATCCTGGGATGAGCATCAGAGTGGTGGGGACCCCATGGTAGGGGAGGTTTCCGCACCCAAAGTGGAAACAGAAGAGCTCAAGTGCTGGGAGACCTGGGGGCTTTGGCTCCTCAGCAGCCAAGGGGTTACTCTATGCCTCAGTCCCTCACGCTGGCCCGTGGACACCCCACCGCCTGACTCTCCACAGAGCTTCGGGACCACAAGGAGCCTCTAGAACTCCTGGCTGTGCGCATTCACCTAGAAAACGTGACCCTGCTGACCCCGGATCCTGCAAAGGGCACCAGGTCTGGGCCTGCTGTGTGGCTCCGCTGGACGGTGAGGCCCCCAGCCCAGGGGTGGGAGCCAGGCCAGGGCTCAAAACGGGACCGATCATGAGGCCCTGAGCCCTCCACCTTTCTCCAGACGCTTTCCCAGGTAGGCAGCCCTGCTGCCCCTGCTCAGGCCTACACAGTGCTCTTCAGGACCCGGGAGGCGCAGGGAGGCCAGGGCGCTCCATGGGCAGAGGCCCTGTTGGCTGGCTGGCAGAGCGCAGAACTGGGTGGCCTCCGCTGGGGCCGAGACTACGAGTTCAAAGTGAGACCATCCTCCGGCCGGGCTCAAGGCCCTGACAGCAACGTGCTGCTCCTGAGGCTGCCTGAACAAGGTCAGGGACAGGTGCCCCCAGGGCCCAGTAATTAACCCTCTGGCCCCTTCTTCCCTGGGGGCCCTGGAGGACTGCCCCACTCCAGTCTGGGCGGGTAGTGGGTCCTACTTCTGGACTCCCTTCTGCCCTGCTCAGGCAAACAGAGGTCTTATTGTCATCAGTGTGGCCTCTGGCCCTGTGTCCCCATCCCAGCTCTTTCCCCTAGAATCCTCTCCCTCAGTATTCCTTAAAGCCTCTCTCTCCCCCCCAGTGCCCAGTGCCCCTCCTCAAGAGGTGACCCTAAAACCTGGCAATGGCAGCATCCATGTGAACTGGGTCCCACCACCTGCTGAAAACCACAATGGCGTCATCCGCAGCTACCAGGTACCCCACAAGCTGACACACCCCTTCCTTGCAGTGCCAGGACCCCCCTCTTCCCTGGCATCTTGCACGCCCTTGCTCTGGACACTGGGACGTGTACCTGTGCCGAGAAGGAAGGCTCACTTGCTATTGTTAAGGGGTGTCTGCCAGCCCCTGCCAAGCAGCTACCTACCTGATCTCATCTCAGCTCCCCGTCCACCTGGTTCTTATCCCCAATTTACAGACAGGAAAGTGAGGTTAAGGCCAGAAATGTACTGCACAGGACCGGAATGGAAGTGTCCCTAGTAAACAGCAGGCAGGACAACCAGAGTCTGATCTGCAGAGGGCTCAGCAGCTAGGGCAGTGCCCCAGGGACGCTGCTCAGCCCCGCTTGTCCTCAGGTGTGGAGCCTGGGCAACACCTCATCACCCCCAACCAACTGGACGGTGGAGGGCGAGCAGACCCAGCTGGAGATTGCCACCCAGATGCCAGGTCCCTACTGTGTGCAAGTGGCCGCAGTCACTGGGGCTGGGGCTGGGGAGCCCAGTAGCCCTGTCTGCCTCATTTTAGGTGAGGGTAGCATCCACTGGGCCCACCCATGTCCCCCAGCCCCAATTCCTGCCTTCCTCTCTCCCTGTCCCCCACCCCCACTTATAGCTCCTCTCCCTCCTCTGCCCGACCCTCATTGCCCCACCTGCCCCCTCCCCCTGCACTCCAAATCCCATACAGAGCAGGCCATGGAGCAGGTGGCCCAAGAACCCAGTGACCGTGGCCCATGGACCCTGGAGCAGCTGAGAGCCATCCTGAGGCGTCCAGAGGTCATTGCCACCGGGGCTGTTGCACTTTGGCTGCTGCTGCTGGGCACTGCTGTGTGTGTCCACCGCCGGCGCCGCGCTGGGGTGCACCTGGGCCCAGGTGAGAGTGACCTGGACTACACATGGTCAGCACTCCCTGGGTCCTGCCAGAACTCGATGGGGGTTTGGATCTCTAGGTTGACCCTGGGGATTTTAGACTTAACCTTCTAACTGCCCTTTCTCAGGTCTTTACAGATACACCAGTAAGGATGCCATCCTAAAACACAGGTGAGAGACAAAAGGGGAGTGGCCAGGGGGGAGGGGCAGGAAGACCAAGGGTTAGTGGAGCTAGGACACAGAATGGGATGGCGTCTCCCCTACTCCAGGCTGTTGGGATCCTAGGCCCTGAGTCTCTCCTCAGGTCCACGGGAGACATTTTCTCTTTCAATACTGTTGTTACCACACTGCTGGACCAGAGAGTAAACTGAGAATCACAAGCTTAAGTGACTTCACCCAAGATAACACAGCTGGCCTTCTGAACTCCTAATCCAGGGCTCTCACTAATAATACTGACCACTGTTTCCTGCTGACTCCGCCTCCTGGGTGGAGAAAGCCTAGCATGGGAGGACCAGCCTCATTTCTCCTTTTCTCTGTCCGCTCAGTGCTCCCCTAGCCATGCCTTTGCTTTTGGCAAATCACTCAACCTATGTTCCAATAGAGGGCACTCCCAGTTCCAATAGAGGACACTCTACCCCCTAGACCACAGATTCCTACTCACTGTTCTCAGCAACAGGGAGTTGCAGGTTCTTCGGCTCCAAGCGTGTTTAGCAGCAAGAACAAGTCTGTGGTCATGAGACAAAACACCAAAAAAGCAAGCATTCTTTTTCATCCTCCTGGCTGAGTTTTACACCAAATAACCATTTCATCTTTCATCTGCTCACATGCTTCTGCTCTTTATCTCCTTAGGTTGCTTCTGGGAGGCTGCATAGCTCAGGTCAGCACCTTCCAATGTTTATTGTGCACCTACTATGTGCCAGGCCATTTTGTTGTCAGTTGCTCAGCTCGGAGCAAGGTTCCAAGCTGGTACTGCGTCCCTGCAATGTTCTGCGCTCACTGGCCTTTCTCTTTATTTGCTGCCTGGACTTGGTCTGCTCCGCCCTGAACTTTCTCTGCCCTCACCCCCCAGGCTTTATTCCAGTCCCCAGAGAGATCCCTTTGTTCCTTTTGAACAGTCTCCATTTGCCAGGAACTCAGTCCAAACAGAGACACCTTTGCTAGTATATGAACACAGCCTAGAGATGGAAGTACACAAGCGTGTGCAAGAGACCCGGAGGAGATTAGGGTGGGGAAACATGGGAGGGAGATTTCACATGCACCCTGACAGTAAGAAGGAAAAGGCTGAAGAGGGCATCCAGAAATAGCCTGTATGTGTTCACTGGGAAAGAAAAGCCATGTCGTCTGGCTGGGGCACAGCCTGTGAGATGGGGTCAGAGCAAAGGATAAGATTAGAGAGCTGGAAGCCGGACCAACAAGGGCCCTGTTCGCCACGCTAGGCAGCTGGGCTCTCTCTTAGTAAATGAGAAGCCACTGAAGGTTTCAGGCAGAGAAGTGCTTTGGTCTGATCCCTGTTGTTGAAGGATCACTCGGGCAGCCAGCATGCCCCCACCCCTGTTCAGAGGGAACCAGACTGGAGGTAGAGGCCAACCTTCCTGTAACAAGGTCCTGCTCTGAGCTCACGTTTCATTCCCACTCACGGCATCAGCCTTACACAGAAGGTCTGCTGTTACTTTTATAGATGTAGGACTGGGGCTCAGAGAGGCTCACAGGCTTACTCCCAGGACGGGGTTTTTCAGACCAGATTAGTCTGGCTCCAGATGTATGTTCTGTTCATCTTAGCACGCAGCTGTTTCTCGGTAACACCTCCTAGCTTTGGGCAGCCTGGCTGTCCTCTGATTCCAGGATAAGAAAAGGCACTGAGTTTGGGATATCAGGTCAGAGATTTTAAGTAGCCTGAAAAGTAGGCAGAATAAAGCCTCCATCACCATTTATACCCTACCCTCCGGTTCTCACGTCACCCTGTTTCTCCTGGCCCCCTCCCCACTGCCCCCATTGCCACAGGACGGATCACAGCGACTCCCCCTGGCTGGCAGATACCTGGCGGTTCACCACTGGCTCTCGGGACCTGAGCGGCAGCAGCAGCCTTAGCAGCCGGCTGGGAGTGGACGCCCGGGACCCACTAGACCATCGTTGCTCCTGTGAGCCCGCCCAGCGGGGGTTAGGGCCAGCAGGGGAACAGATGTCCCAGGGCTGGAAGAGGGGCACACGGGGCAGAATGAGGTCACCATAACGCCTCCTGTCATTTTTTATTGCAGTGATCTCCTGGGATCCCCGCAGCCCTGGTGTGCCCCTGCTTCCAGACACCAGAACTTTCTATGGCTCGCTCATCGCTGAGGTGCCTTCCAGCCCCCCAGCCCGGCCAAGCCCCCAGGCCTCAGCCACCAGGCACCGCCCACCCCCACTGGCCCGGCTCTCCAGCCCCTGGCCCAGTTCAGACAGCCTCAGCGGCCGCCGGGGACTCTCTTCCCCACGCCTTTCCGGGTCCCCCGCAGAGGCTTGGAAGGCCAAAAAGAAGCAGGGTAAGGATGGGGAGGACAGACCCAGCCTAGAGCAGGTGGCAGGAGGGACCAGGAGCGGGAATGTGGGGGGAATGTGGCCTGGGGCCTTGAAGATGGGGAGAGGTAGCACCCCACACACAGCTTTGAGTCTCCCGTCCTAGGGGATACCTCTCACCAAAGCACGCAGCTAGGCATGGGCTGGCCTCAGCTCTTCTTTACCCTGTGCTTATGTTTCAGTCTGGCCACACCACGAGTGAGCCCCGCTTCCGCAGTCCACTCAACTCAACAAACATTTAATAAGTGCCACTTACTTAGTAAGTGTGCCAGACACAGGGCCCCAAGCAATTCCAGATACAGTCCTTGCCCTCTAGGGGCCAGAGTCTCAGGAAAGTGCCTGACTGGCTCACTAGGCCTTCTAGAACCTGGCAGAATGTGCCCAGGGCTGGCAAGAAGTCTCTCGGTCCTGTGAATAACTAACTACATGGAGTCTGCCCAGGCACAGCCCCCCACTTGCTCCCTAGAGCAAGGCTGCCTCCTTCCTGCCAAATGTCTCTGACTTACAGCAACCTGCTCTGACTGTCGAGAGAAAAATAATTATAGTCTCCATTTCTTTAGCAGCTACGTTAGGGGCTTTGCTTATCTTTATTTTATTTCATCCTCACAACACCCTGAGTTAGCATTATTTCTCCGGTTTTACAGGTAGGGAGAGAGGAGCAGGATTGGGTAACTTGTTCAAAATCCCACATCAATAAACCGCAGGACTCAGATGTGACATCAGGGTCCAGGACTGAGATGAAGCTTCCTAAAGTCCCTGAGGGGTTCAGGTCCTCCTTTCATCCACACCGCAGCCCCGCCCCACCACTGCCCCAGGATGGGTTGACCACAGTGACCCCTGTGGACCGGTGGAGACTCGGCCCCCCTCCAGCTCCCAGGACCCCAGCAGCTACAGCAAGATCATGCTCTGATCTTGTCCAGAGCCATGGCTCTGCAGCTGCTGTCACCTGGTCCAAGGCTGATGAGTCTTCATTTTCTAAAGCTGGCTGGCTCTCTCAGTGGCCCTACTCCCATCAACTTACTTACTCCTCTTTCTTAGTCTTGGACCTCAGCTGGGGTTTCTTCTCCATGATCGATATTATCACAACTGCACTTTCCCAGGTCCCAGGTTCTTAGTGCCTCATGTTTTACCAGATGCGGACACTGAACGTCCTCATTAATTCAAACAGACATTTATTGTCATTCAGATCTAGCCAATGAGATTTGGTCTAACCTTGAGAACATTTTTCTCATGCAGTTTGTTCAACTAAAATCTGAGTAATTTTATGCAAGGTGGAAGGAGGCTTTTTCTTACCAGAATCCTTGAGAGAAAATTGAAAGGGCTGGGGCAAATGTGGTCTTTTCCCTTCCCCTTTCCACACAACCACCCACTCAACATGTGTTCCCATTTGTTTTTTTTGTTTTTTTTTTTAATTGTTGTTGTATTACATCCATCCCTTTTTTTCTCCCCTCTGTCCCCCTCCCCATGTTCCCATTTCTGAGCTTCATTAAGAAACCAGGCATGAGATAAGATGAAGCTGATGATAGAGTTGGCCTCCCTAGGTCACATGACAACAGAAGGAAATGTATAAAAAACAAACCAGCCAGGGTACAAAAGCCAATTCTGATGCAGGAAGCCCAGCCATTGTGTGCGTTTTCATCCCCAGTAGCTAAGAAGATCTGGCCACTGTATACATGGATTCCTAGGGCCCAGGTGGGCCACCACTCTCACCCCTACTCGGAACTGCCCACGGTGGCCCGGCCTCCAAATCACTGAGATCTGACTAGACAGCTCCTGCCTGGCCTGGGCTTCTGATCCTGTGACACTAATCTGAAGGCTGTTTCTTTCCTGCTTTGCTTGGTGTCCTGGTTCCTGGTCTTGGGAAAATCTATTGTTTTCTACTTCAATGACCCAGTTCCTCTCTGGTTTAAACTTAGAGCCACTCAGGTTTTGGCCTGACCATGAAGCACTGCACATGGCTGGGTCTGTTCTTGCAACTACTTCAGCTTCTCTATTATCAGAGTTCACTCAGCCTCATCTCTAAGTGTGACACTTCCATCTCCCACGTGATTCACCTGTGTGAGTCTCGTACATACGTGTTTACACCTACATCTCCAACAGCATCCATCAGTCCCTCATTTATTCAACAAATATTGACTATCGATGGGCAGGGCATTGCCTCTCTGGGTGAAACCAATACATCTTCTTACTCTAAAGTTCCTCTTCCTGTCCCACCTGACCTGACCTAGACTTGCTTGTTTTTGTCATAATCATTCAGCACTATTTGATGCTCCAGCCCATCTCCCCAGGTGAGAGGCACGCAGCTTTCTCAGGGCAGGGCTGGCCAAAACTACGGGAGATTTTCACGGCGTGGAAGGTGGAAATTCATAGATTCTCCCCCCAAAAAAGAGTATGTGTCTTCATAGAGCCAAAATCACTGAGAAGAGCAGCCACGTGAGGATAGAGATAGACATCAGGAAGATTGGAATGTGTCCAGTAAAGGAAAAGAAAGCTATTAGGTGCCAGGAACTTTCCACTCAAATTTGTTTAAAAAACAAGAATCTTTTATTTGTTTGTTTGTTTGTTATTGTTTGGAAAGAGAGAAACACCGATTTTCTTGTTCCACTTATTTATGCATTCATTCGTTGATTCTTGTCTGGGGCCCTGATCTAGTTTTATTTCATTGGGGAAACCCTGATTTGAAGAGGGTGTTTACCTCAATGGCTGGCTCTTCCTCTGCAGAGCTGCACCAGGCCAACAGCTCCCCGTTGCTCCAGACCAGCCACCCCGTGGAGCTCTGCGTCTGGGAGTTGGGAAATAAAGTTTCCAAGAACCTTTCCCAAAGCCCAGGTGAGAGGAAGAGAGGCAGTGAGGGGCCTACCTGCCCATAAGGCTGGCTTCCCCTATCCCTGAGGAGGCCAGGTGGGTGGGCTGTAGGGACAGGAAGCTGAGGGGAGGGGTGGGCAGGCAGGGTATAGGCTGGGGTCGGGGGCTGATGGGGGTGCTGCCATTCTCATGCCCAGGAGCTGCACCCCGAGCTCTGGTTGCCTGGCGGGCCCTGGGACCACAGCTCCTCGGCTCCTCCAATGAGCTGACTCGCCCTTTTCCACCAGCACCGCTTTCTTCTCATGAACCCTCTACTCAGAATCAGCAGACCCAGTAAGAAGACATGGGGTCAAAAAGTAGTGCTGGGGTCGGGGCGGGGGGTAGCTGAGCTGGGGGGACGGGGCTGGGAGTGGGGTGAACAGGGACTCAAAGAGCGGCACTGACCACCCTGCCACCTCTGTCTTACCCCAATCAGGCACTCAGTGGAGCCCCAAGCTCCCTCCTCCCTCCCACTGCTGGCAGCCCCCATTCCCTCCAGTACCCATCGCCACTCCAGCCACGAGGCCTCTTCCCTCTCTGGTCCCAGCCCAACCTCCAGTCGCCTGTCCAGTTCTTCCCTGTCGTCCCTCGGGGAGGACCAGGACAGTGTGCTGACTCCTGAGGAGGTAGCCCTGTGCCTGGAGCTCAGTGAGGGTGAGGAGACCCCCAGGTGAGTCACCTGAGCAAAAGCCAAAGAACTCAAGGGTACTTGAGGGTCCCTACCTCATTCCGCCCTTCCTCAGACAGAATGCTTCGGCCCGGCCCCATTCAGCCTCATACTGTCTCCCATTTTGCCTCTCTCTAGGAACACTGTCTCTCCTATACCAAGGGCTCCTTCGCCCCCCAGCACCTACGGGTACATCAGCGTTCCAACAGCATCGGAGCTAGCGGACATGGGTAGGGCTGGAGGAGGGGTAGGGTCCGAGGTGAGGGGTTTGTTGTGCCCACCGCGGCCCTGCCTCACGCCCACCCCCAGCGAGGGCTCCTTGGCCAATGGCTGGGGCTCAGCCTCGGAAGACAATGCCCCCAGTGCCAGAGCCAGCCTCGTCAGCTCCTCCGACGGCTCCTTCCTCGCCGATGCCCACTTCGCCCGGGCCCTGGCCGTGGCCGTGGACAGCCTTGGCTTTGGTCTGGAGCGCAGGGAGTCAGACTGCGTCTTCACGGGTACGTTAGATCACCCCCACCCCCGGAGCAGACACAGCTCCTGTAAGACCCCTCCTCTCCAACCAAGAGGGAAAGCTTACTAATCATGGTCTTCCTGCCATCGCTGTCCTTAAAACAGCTAGTTTTTTGTGAAACATGACTACATCTTAGGCTCTATGGTAAGTACTTTCCATACACCCAATAACAACGCCTTTATGAGGAATATTATTTATGCTTTTCCAAATGAGGCAGTTGTAAGCCAAATGGCTTGCCCAAGGTCACCCATGAGGCCCAAGGTCACCCAGGAGAACAAGGACAGATTGTCTAGTCTGAAGGCTGGGGGCGGCCAGTTGCACCATCCACTTCTCTCCCTCTCACTCACGTACAGGCCTCCTGGAACGTGATGCTCAGCCGCTTTTATTAACTAGCTCAGCATTTTAGATTCCTCCTCACGGTGGGAGGTTCTACCTTCTCACCTACCTCTGCTTCCTTCTAAGCCCTTCTTCCTGCTTTGCCTGTGGCTGCAGGAGGGGTGGGCATCTGGGCTCACCCTGCACACGTCTAGCAAAGTGGGACCACTGTCTCCATGGCAACAGAGGCAGGCAGGGCTCCCCGTGCCCCTTTGGTGTTCCCATCCTCAGTTGCTCTATCAGGTCTGCTTATACCCATCTTATGAACTCTACCCGTACCCCTAAGAAAAACAACCAGGCTTACAGAGAGTGAGGGAGCAAGACGTATCTAGGGCAGAAGTCCCCATCATGGAGGGAGAAGGGAGTGTCAGGGAGTGGGAGAGTAAAGGGTGAACATGGGCAGGAGGCCAGTTGAGATGTTCTCTCCGAGATGTTCTCTCTAAACAAACTAACCGACTGTTCCCGTCCCTGGAGCTGGGACCACCAAGACCTGATGGACCAAGTGGGAGTTAGAGTATGTTTAGGGTTGGGTGTGTGCCTTAAGTTGGCCTCAAACTTTCTACCCTAAACTGGTTCCCGGGGGTGAAGGCCAACCCTCCATAAGTGTCTTTACTCCATGCAGGTGCCTCATCACCTCCCTCCCCCCGGGATGACCTCTTCCTGAACCCCACCCTCTCCCTGCCCCTGTGGGAGTGGAGGTCAGACTGGCTGGAGGATATGGAGAACAACCACATCCAGCAGCTGGGAAGGGGGCTGCCCCCCTGGCCCCCCGACTCTTAGGGTGCTCCCCAGAGAATTCAGCTCAGCTGTCCGCACCCAAGGCTGGCAGTAAGTGTCCATCTGCCTGGCTTGTATGCTTCTGTGGAGAAGCCATGAGGGAGTCTGGGGTGTGGTAGGGGAGACAAGGAGTAGGGGAACAACTCCACTGTCCAACTCTCCTGTAGATTCCTCCTGAGGCATGTCCCTGAGACCCCCCAGAAGAGACTTGGAACTCCTTTTCCTGTCAGCCACTGGCCCCAAGGGGTGGCTGGGCCCTGAACCACTGTAGCTCTTGGTCTGCGCACCTCTGCCATTGGGCACACCTCGCCTGTGGGAGAGCGCTCCCTCCTTAATCGTGAACACCGATGACACTACGCAAAATCCGACAAAGCAGACCTGGAGCCTCTGGAGCCTCTGGAGCTGAGAGTTCTCGCCACCTGACGCCCTTGCCAGCACCAAGGCAAAGGTTCCAGATGGACCCAGGGAGGGAGCTGAAGGGAGGGAGCTGAAGGGAGGGAGCTGAAGGGAGGGAGGTACGCAATGTGGGACAGAAACACAACGTGGGACAGTGCTGTCACTGTGAGCTTAAGGAATTGATACTATAAAATAGCAATGACAGCCCTGGCTGGCGTGGGTCAGTGGATTGAGCGCCAGCCTGTGAATCAAAGGGTCATGGGATTGGATCCCAGTCTGGGCACGTGCCTGGGTTGTGGGCTGGGTCCCCAGTTAGGGGGTTGTGAAAAGCAACCACACATTAATGTTTCTTTCCCTCTCTTTCTCCCTCCCTTTCCCTCTCTATAAAAACAAATAAATAATTTTTTTTTTTTTTTTAAATGGTGCCCTGGATGGTATGACTTAGTGGATTGAGGACCGGCCTGAGAACCAAAGGGTCACTTGGTTCCATTCCCAGTCAGGGCATGTGCCTGGGTTATGGGCCAGGTGCCCAGTTTAAGGCATACAAGAGGCAACCACACATTGATTTCTCTCTCCCTCTCGCTCTCCTTCCATTCCCCTCTCTCTAAAAATAAATAAAACCTTTAAAAATAAATAAAATAAAATAAAAATGGCAATGACTGGAGTTGTGTGAGACCTTTCCCTGGAGCATCATTTTGGGGAGGGGTCACCTGCACTAGAAAGGGAACAAGCAGTCATTGACCCTCGGGAATGTCACTCATCTTTGTTCTGTGACTAAGGGGAGAATTACATTCACCTGTCACATTTTAAGCAGAATCTAGAAAAGGGAGGGCTGCTGCATTTTTAGGGCCCACTGGTCTTAGCAACTTCTGAGAAGACAGCTCCTGCTTTCAGCGGCCCTAGCCCCCTCCCCAAAGACCAGTCCCAAACAGTTTCTTAAAATAGACCAAGGAGCTCATTCCACAAGAAGTGGAACCACCTGTCATCATTGGCTAGCAAACACCCTTCTACCAAAACAGCAGGCCGAAGAACCTGGGAGCAGGACTCCCAGGGCCCAAGCCGCTGAAAGTTACTGAGAGCGGTTCACTCACTTGGCAGGAAAGGACAAGGGTAGAATCCTCCAGTTGGGGGCATATACTGAAGATGACCAGGGCCACAGGGAGGTACCTTCAGGGACGGTCCATTGGAAAGGGGGTGATAACGCCCCAAACCCCAGTAGCTCTACTAGAGGCCACTCTACTTTGAAGGCTGAGCAAGGCGGGGCCTGAGGGGCCTGGCGGGGCCTGGACAACCCTCCTCTGGCCAGGCTGTGCTGCACGGGTGTGACCCTGGAGGGGACCCAGTTGTGCAGTTACACATCCTTCCTCTCCAATTGCTTTTCCTTTTATGGATTTTGCTTTTCATTTAGCTTCCTGGTGAAATTCCTTTTAAAAACATTCCAACTCAGTCTCTAGAGTCAAGGAGGAAGAGGGATTAGTACGCATTTAGGTCAAAGTGGCCAGGAGAGGTCAGAGCAGGGCCTGGAGGGCAGGGCAGTGCCCTGAGGGCCCAGGGAGGTGGCTGGGCCAGGGGTAGCGCAAACAAGAAGGAAACAGACCTCAGCTAACCAGTGCGTTTTCCCCCCACATCCTGCACAAAACCAGGCAAATGGCCCAGGACTCTGATCAGACTCTTTATTGTCTTTTTCACAAATGGGTCTTAGGTAGGAGGAGATGGAAATGAAAGAGCTGTCTCTCTGGCTCCTAAGTCAATTCTTCAGGGAGCCTCACTATCACTGCTGGGAGGGAAGAGACCCTTCCCTATTCCTCTTTGCACCCCTCATTTACCAGGGGAGGGGCTCCCATCCAGCCTTTTGACCCAAGGACAATCTTTCCCCTAAGGAACTGCTGATATTCTTATCAAGGGTTATCTTGGTTCCTAAAGAGGGAGAGAGGGAGAGAGAGGGAGAGAGAGAGAGAGAGAGAGAAAGAGGCTGGTTTGCGAGGCGTGGCCCAGAGCAGATGGAGGTGCCTCTTTTCTCATCAGCCCCTCACCTGATGCGCGTCTATGGGAGCCCAGCCTCCTCTACAATGTGTCATCTTGCCTTGACCCCTCACTACCTGGGCCCCCTATTTGCACACCTTGCAAGCCTTTCCCCATCTTCCTTTTTCCAGTCATCCTTCCTTGGTTTACCCTCCCTAGTCCTCGGCCCTCAGTGTCACATCTCCTAACTCGCACCTCTCGGCATTTCCGTCCTGGCCTTTGGCTCCGGCTCCGGCCTGGGTCCCGGGAGCCCCGAGAGCTGCTGGAGCCTCTGGAAGAGTTGCTGCCGGCGGTGGAACAGGTGCTGGTGGCCTGGCCCCTGGACAGGAAGCTTGGTCGGCTATAAGGGAGCCAGGCTTCTTCTGCAGCACGAAAGATAAGGGTAGCTGGATGCAGGCAGGGGCAGAACACCACAGCGGGTTCGCTGGGCCACCCCAATGACCATTCCAGCTCTGAAAGAAGAGCTTACTGCGGGCAACGGGCTCAGGTCGTCCTGGGGGCTGAGAAGCAGAGTGCCCACCCCATGGCCTTGACATTGCAGGTGTTCATACACCTGCAGGGAGCTCCGTGCCTGGGAAAGGAAGGACAGAACGCCCATCCCCTATTCTCCTCTCATCGGGGCTGCAGTCCTGAGAATGGATACAACTTGGGAACCTCAGGGGATTTTGCTCAGAGACAGCTGGAGAAACAAGTGTCTCTGGTGTTGATCAAATTCATTGACCCCCCCAAAAAAAATTCATGGCCCAGCTGACAGGGAGAGGTGAGTTGGGTTGAAATGAGTCCATCGATACCATCCATACGGTACTATCATCTTCCAGTCCTAAAGCCCACCCACCTTCTTACCATTCGGGTAAGCTCCCCAGCCTGCCCTGGCCCTCCTTACCATCTGGAAGGGCACCCCGGCGGGCCCCCAGGGCCCCAGCCTGCACCAGCCTTCTCTCCCCGCCATGCTCCCGCTCCAAAGAGGACATGCTGTCTGCTGTTCGCAGCCCGAAGGCCCAGCTTGCCTCTTCCTCCGGGGGCGGCAAGGGCGGCGGGGGCAAGTCTGGAGAGAGCCCTGTTTCAGCAGAGTCTCCTGCCTCCCTGGCCCCTCCCAGTCCCATCCCCTGGCACCAGGAGGCTGCGAAGGAACAGCCCAAGATTTGGGTGGGCCTGCTCCCCACCTCCACCCTCGGTTGCTGCCCATCTCCACTGCTGACTGCCACCATCCCCCAGGCCCGTGGCCCCCTCACCCCCAGGACTGTGCTCCCGCCTGTAAGGAACAGCCTTGGGTTTCTTCCGGATCTGGGCGCGGGGCCCTTGGAGTGAAGGAGTGATCTCCCCAGGCACCGGCCGGGTTCTGCCTGTGGCATCGGGAGCAAGTAAGAGAGGAGGTCTGGAAAGGGGCTTCAGGGGAAACAGTAACAAGCTCCAGGGTGTGGGGCAGCTGGACGAACGCAGGTTCTGCACACTCACCTGGGGCACTGCTGGGGACGGGGCTGGGGCTGAAGTGATGGGAGGCTGTGGGGCCAGCCGCCGGGCCAGCAGGCCTTGCTTCGTGGCTGTTTGGAGCAGGCTGGGACACACTGAGAGGGGAACTTGGTTCAAGGGGCACCCTCCTGCAATGACATCAGGCCTTAACATTTGTTCACTCAACCATCACTAAGTGCCTCTTCTGTGCGTATTAGACACTCAGCCTAATACTCAGATGAACGGCACGTAGCCAGTTCCCACCGGGCTCCTGGACCAGGGGAGCATGAGGAAAGCCATGTCTCTGAAATGCTTCAGGAGCTTGCAAAGTCACTCCAAGGGAGAAACAGTCTGAGGGGAGTGAGAGACCTTAAAGCCTCCGGGTTCCTCCCCGAATCAGACTGTACCCTCACACACCCCTGAGACCTCGGCAGCCCAGATTCATCCATCCATCCATCCAGCTATCCATCCACTGACTAGCTATGTACTGAGGGCCTATAATGTGCAAGGCACTATGCACCTCCCTACCTGGGCATCTGGTGGAGATGGGGAATGTCAGGGAGGGGTTGGGGAGGGTCAGGAGGTGAGGGGGTGAGAGTGGCTGTGGACTGCTGCCCATAGGAAGGTGTGGGAGAGGGGGTCTCCCCTCGGGATGCAGGGACCAAGCACCCTCCACTGGAGCTGGGCTCTCCCAGGCGGCTCCTCTCAGGCGCTGGTGGGCACCACTCTCCTGGCTCCGAGCTGGGGAAAAGAGGCAGGAGGGTGGTGATGGCCCTCGGGTCGCCGCCGCTGTTGCCCTTCCTCTCCCAGCTCTCTGTCCTCCCCTTGCAGGTAGCCCTGGGCTGGTCCCATGTGTAGGGCACCTGCAGCAAGATGCATCCTTACCCGCCCTCCAGCTCCTCCTCGGGGCCCTCCAGGCCACTCAGTTCACAGGAAGGAGGGGGTGGTGGCAAGGCTTCCGCCCAGCTGAGGGAAGGCATCTGCACAGGCTTCCCTAGAAGCTTCACTTTGCCTCCCCTGTGTCCTAAGGAGAGCAGGATGGGGCACCAACGTATGGGCAGGAAGGAGGCTGAGATGAGACATGTCAGCAGGAAGTGCTGGGCTAGGTCCCAGAGGGGAAGTGTGGGGCGTGAGGAACTGGAGTCATACCACTGTCTTCCTGGCTCCATTCCGGGGGAGCATATGGGCTCCAGGTGCCCGGGTCCCCTGAGGAGTTTTGGGGGAAGCCCCCATGGAAGGTCTGCAGCTCCTCCCCAGCGGGGTCAATGGTGCTATAGACAGGACCCTCTGGAGAGGCAGCAGCACCCCGGGCCGTCTGAGCCAGGTAAAGGGAGATCCCAGCTTCTGAGAAGGAGAAAGAGGGACACCCAGAGGAGGAGCAGGGGCAGACACGGAAAAACAGAGGGCAACAGGAGAATGGAGGGCGACAGGAAATCCCAGCAGCTCGCTTCCTGCCCTACCCCAAACCTTAATTCCCAAATCAGGGTGCAGGTGAGGCAGGGGGCTCAGTCCCCCAACTCACATCCTTCTGGGGTACTGACCAGCCTCAGAACACTAAGAGCTCCCCAGCGCCCCAGCGGGGCGAGAGCAGACAACGGGGCTAGGGCCAGGAGGGCCCCTGAGGGGATTAGAACTCCTCACCATTGTAATATCTGTCGTCTGGGTCGGGATTGCTGGGGCGGCAGCTTCCCCTGGGTTCCTGCGCTGAGGGGCTTTGAGATGGGTGGGGCCAGGAGTCTCCCAGCCAAGGGTAGGGAGCAGGGCCAAGGCCCACGGGTGGCCTGAGGGAGAGCACGGGAACATTGGGGTGGAGAGCTTGAAGGGGCCAGCGACAGGAGAGGAGGGGGGTCAGTCAGGGGCCACAGGACAGCGGTGGGGGTGTCAGGGGTGGGAGCTGGCCAGCAGGGGGGCGGTGAGGCCTGGAGAGGAAGGGTAGGGGACTATCCGTGGGAGAGGAGTGGAGAGAATTACCTGGAACTGGCTCCCGAGAGGCCCTCTGAATGTGGGAAGGACACTGGGGAGGATAGAGGGGGGCGGGATCAGAGAAGAGCCCGCACCGGGGTCTGACCCCCACGGAGCAGTCAGTGGTCGCTTACCTGCAGGGGTGTAGGCAAAGGAGGCTTCCGGAAAGGGTCGTGTCGGAGGAGGAAGAGGGAAAATGGGGACAGGGTCAGACATAGCCACGCCTTGCCCACCTCGTGGCCTCGTCCCAATTCCACCACCCAAGCTGCACCCTGGACCAATTTCACCAGAACTCCTAGGAGTGAGTGGGACTCAGGCATCTTTTTTTTTTTTTTTTCCCCCAAGTTCCCCCAGTGATTCCCAAGGGTAACCAAGGTTGTGAACCACTGACTCCGTTGCTCTCAGATCCCTGCAGACTCGCCGGGTGACCAAGGGGCGGAAGAACTCAAGCCCGCAGGCTTTTCCAATAGCCGCCGGGCGAGTTGTTGCCTAGACTGGGGCCGCCCCGCCTCTGGGCCCGCCCCCGCGAGCGCCGGTCTTCTGCAGCCTCGCCCGGGTTTATTGACACAGCCTCGGTAGGCGGCCTGGGGACAGCGGGGGCATCTCGCTTCCGTGTTTGTAGTTATCTTTGCTCGAGGGAAGATTGGGACTTAAGTAAGATTCCCCCAGGGACATCGTTGGCATTTGTTAGCTTCTAACTAGTGCTTTAAACCCAGTGCCAGAATCTGGAGAGCTCGGTTCTTCTGTCCACGGCCTTGCCTGCACTGTGTGACTAATAAGCTTCCTCCTAAATCCTTGCCAGACTTAAAAAAAAAAAAGGCAAATCTCACCCCTTCCCCAGACTCAGGTCCCGCCCCCTCCGGGTCGCGCCCCCTCCGAGTCCGGCGCTTCCCCCGGTTTCGCAGGCTCCGGGATCCGCGGTGCGTGCTGCCCGCGCCGGCCCTCACCTGTGTAGTGGCTGAGCTCCTTGCGCTGCCTGCGCCGCCGGCAGAGCGCGCCGCCCAGCCCGAGGAGCAGAGCCCCGCAGGCTGCGCCGCCGCCCGCCAGAAAGGCCGGCTCCCGCAGCACCCTGGCCAGCCGCTCCGCCAGCCCCTGGCCCACTTCAAGCGAGGGCTCCAGTGCCGGTGGGGTCGCTGTGAGGGTCAGAGCCATGAGCGGAGAAGGGATCAGGAGCCATTCCGGGGCCGCCTTAACTTCCCAGCGCTGTCCGCCCACCCCACCCCCCACCTCCGAACTCACGCAGCTGCACAGACACGGGGGCACTGGCCACGCCAACGCCAGCGCTGGTGGCCGCTGCGACCTGGGTCTGGTAGGGGACACCCGGCAGCAGTCCCCCGAGCACCGCAGAGCGCGCCCAACCTGCCGCAGACCGATTGAGGTGGAAGCGGCTCTCATTCCCCAGGCACCAGATCTGGGGGGACCGAGACCCAGACTGAGAGTCAGAAATGGGATCCTGGTCTCACGTGGAAACTTGATTCTCTGAATGGCACCGGACTTAGCCAGGCGAAACTCAGTCTAGAGAGAACACTGAAATCTCTCTCCTCTCCTAGAACCCCAGCCCCAGCCACAAAGCCAGCACTGGATCCCCTCCTAACCCTAGCCCTGGGTCCTCCTCTCCCTTGGCACACCCTGTACCTGATATTCCTTGATGACCCCATTTTGCTGGGAGGGGAGCGGAGGTTCCCAGGACACAGTGATACTGCTGTTGCCTTCACCCCCCAAGGAGACTGCCACTCCTTGTGGGGGACCACTGGGGGCTGGGCAGGGTGGAACGGTGAGAGGACACTGTCATTGCAAGCTGCCCCTCAGGCCCCAACCTCCCCCCTCCCAGCTCCGACGTCTTAGGGGAACGAAGGCACCCCCTTCCCACCACCTGCCTTGCTGCTCCACGGCAAGCTTCCCTCTTGTACTGCGCAGCTCGGTGCCCTGCCCACTTACCCTCCTCAGGAATGCTCCCCGTCACCAAGGGACTGTCAGCACCCAGCTCCTCCTGGCCTTGGGCTTGCACCTTGATCTGAATTTGGTTCCCTGGGGGGAGTCCTCTTAGCACAGTACTTTGCTGGCTTGGGGACGGTAGGTCCAGCACTGTCCAGCTTCCCCCATCAGGACCTGCTACCTTCCAAGATACCCGGAAACCTTGCACCAGCTGGACCGGGCCATCTACCTGTAGGTGACACCAGGAAGCATGCCAGGAGAGGCTAAGGCCACATGAGTCCCCCAGGCCCAGCCCCTCCTCCAGTTACCCAGCTTCCTCACTCCCCGCTCTCCTGCACCCATTCTTGGAGGTCCCTACACCCCTCACATTGTCACCCCGTCCCTATGCATACTCACCATCCAGGACACCTGCAGGGTCCGGGGCCCAAGAACTATGGGCTCCTGCAAGTGCACAGCCACTTCAGCCAGACCGGGCTGGCCTCTCCAGGTATCCTCCACTGGCTGGGATGGCTTGCTGTCTATTGACCAAAGAGCCCGCTCAGCCAGGGCCAGCAGGAACAGGAAGTCAGGACCGACCGTGTGTGTACGTCCTGCCTCCGCCCTGCCCCACAAACTGCACTACTTGGTGCTCCAGAGCACACGCAGGGTTAAGGGGGCTGGCGGCCAGTGGAGCCCTGATAATCCACATACACTGTGGTTAAGGGACTCAGAAGTGAGGAGCTACCAAGGCAGCTAAATCACCCCACCCCCTGCCACTGCCTCGCTTCTCCTCTCCTCTCTCTCTCTTCCCCTTCTTCTTTTTCCTCCCCTTTCCTCCCTCCTACTCCTTCTTCTTTTGTTTCCTTGTTTCAGGCCAGCCACCAAGAATAGCCATGGCACAGCAGGAAAGAGCTGCCCTGGTGCCATGGTTTGGGATAGGGGTGCTATGCATGACACACCCATGAGCCAGGGAGCCTGGCCTTACCCTGGGTGCGGACAGGCTCAGAGACGGGACTGGGCTCACTGAGGCCCCAGGTTCCCACAGCTCGCACCAGGAACAGGTAGATGGTACCGGGCTGCAGACCGCTGACCGTGTGTGTCTCCAACTGCACACCATCTGCCACTGTCCGCCACGTGTTGCCAGTGGCTTGGCTGCCATGGGAACAAAGTGACAGAGTTGTCTGAGCCCATCTCATCCATTCTCTGTAGTCCCCTGACTGCTTTCTCACCCTGGGAGGGGGAACTGGGACACCCTTCTCCACTATAGCAAAGACCCTAAGGACGTAGGGGCCTCTCCGATTCACTTTCCAGGTTTGCACTCCAAACTTCCTCTGTACCTGAAGGCCTCTATCACATAAGAGGTAACCGTGGCCCCAGCCTTCAGGGTGGGCTTCCAGGTCAGGGTAATGCTGTTCTTGGTAACCTCGGTGACCACTGGTTGAGAGGGAGGCCCCAGAGGGGGTTCTGTGGGTGGGTCTGGTTCTCCCCTGTCATCTGCAGTGAGGAGAAAATGTTTAAGTAGAAGAACAGGAAAAGAATGTAACCTGCCTTCTTCCCAGAGGATCTGCAGAGCTGCAACAGTGGTGACCGTGGAGAGAGGGACAGAGTGCACCAACCCCTACTCACACCTGCCTCCCAAGGACAGCACTTCCATCTTCCTCCTCCTCCTACCAAGGCCATAGCATTGGGGAGAGAAAATCAGTCCTGGGGCTGCGTGAGTGCTGACTGCCTTTGAAGTGTGTGGAGAGAGGTGCTAGCCAAGAAGGGCAGAAGGAAGAACTCACCTCGCCTCCTAAGCCAGGCACTCCATGTGGCCTCCCCTGTGGAACTCTTGGCCACGCAGCTGTAGAAGCCCATGTCCACCTCCTGTAGGAGAGGGGAGGGAACTGGAAAACTGGGGGTGGAACAAGGCAGGGTGGGAGTGTGGAGGTGGGTACTCAGAAGGAGGGAGAGGACGTTTTTCACTCCCGGTGGGGTAGAATGGAGAACAGAGGGGTAGAATGGAGTTTGAATCCCAGCGGGTACTTACTGGAGCTGGGCGTTCTCAGTTACTTGGGCCCAGGGGGAGACTCACCTGCATGTTAGTGATGTACAGGGTACCACTGGCCATCAGGTTGCGCTGGGGGTCACCCCCCTGCAGCCACTGCCCATCCTTCTTCCATCGGACACTAGGTTGAGGGTTCCCGGTCACTTTGCATGGCAGCCACACAGAGGAGCCAAGGGCTAGTGTCTGATTTGATGGTCCCTGGAGGATGATGGGAGGCAACCCATCCATTGAAGCTGAGAGGGAAAGAAGTTGGGCATCTCAGGGGGGCATCTTAGGTTCAGACAACCACCCCTCACCCTCATTCTTGGCTCCATCACGTATCTCCCTTCCCCAGAGATGATTAGCAACTTCAGTGCCTAATTTCCAAACTTTAAAGACGTGTCCCAGGAACACACTCCTCCCTTTGCAGACATGAAGAGAATCCAAGAAAAACAGATCTCTTTAAGCTGTCATTTCCTTCCAGGCCATGGTTCTATCTTATCCCCATATGCACATACCTCCTTTTATCTGCAACAGGGCCTTGGCCAGGACACTGCCAGCCACACTGACAGCCTGGCACACGTAGTAGCCAGCATCCCCGCTCTGCACTTCAGTGATGTTGAGCTGGCCTCTGGGAGAGACTGAGAAGCGCCCTGAGGGCTGAAGGGACTGGCTGGGGAAAAGCAGGACCTGCGGACAGAGCAAGGAACCAAGGTAGGGAATGAGCAAGCAACTGGCAGACAGAGTGTCGCATTCCCATCAACACCTGAACCCAGAGCATTCCTAAGGTTCTCATTCATACTTTGTCCCCAGCCAATTATGTGCACTTGGGCAACCTAGTTAAACCTATGCACCAAAAAAGAGCGATTTTATTAGATGATCTTGGGATGTACTTCCTGACTGTGCAAGCTATTTAAACTTGCTGAGACCTGATTTCCCCAAAAATGACCCTTGGAAGATAGTTAAGAAGATCAATGAAATAATCGTATGATAAATGTTCAATATTTTCCTCTTCTTTCTGGCTCTAATATCTTTCATTAGCTACATACCCAGAAGGTAGTGAAGTAAGTTTGGGTCTCAGGATATATGGCACCAAGTTGGTACCCATTCCCACCATCTACTACCATCAGCATTTTTATTCATTTCAGAATCTAATGAAAATGCAGCAGACTCAAATGCTAGAGAAGATGTTTGGAAAATTGTGGCTGTG